>OW052221.1:67061285-67257972 GCA_932526605.1 Nephrotoma flavescens | reverse complement strand
AAATTTAACAACTCTCTTCATGTTCTCCTTATCATGCTACACATATTGGTTCAGCCGACTTAAATAAGATTTGCAAGACAGAGACACTTCTTAGTTAGTTATGGAAACAACTGTTTCGAAAAGCGTGCAATGTACTCGTATATCCGCGAGACGTTTCACCTATACAATATTTTGTTATCAAGTTCGACAAAAAAGTCTCTGTAGATTTGTTATCTTGCCTGAAGTCTAAAACTTACCTGAATTTTATACCACCGAATCAGGGTTTCATGAATAATTTGTTTCAAAAAATAAAATCGACCAATTTTCTATTTATTAACTAAATCTGCATATTCTTAAACAACATAAAATTTATTTAATCGATGTACGTAATATGCATGCACATCACACCTCCAGAAATCCTTTGCGCTCAAAATAGTCGAGTAGATATTTAACGCGTTCGATGACTTTGGGTTGGCGATAAATTTCATCTGTAAATTTTTTATGTGCTTCCGGATTATTCATAAACGTTTCAATATCAGCCATTGTTGTATCGATTATGTGCCGAGGCCCAATTACAGCAAGTGCCACCATTACCGAATACATCGAGCGTTTAAGAAATTCGATATGAAGATTGGTAAGAGTTGGAATCGTTTTTCGTATAATTGACTGCTTTTAATGATTTTAACAAGTTCGGTGTGATAAATTTTGATTAATCGGTCCCAATCTGCTTCGTAGACATCATTCGCAGACGATGTATACAATAAATACGACAAATCGATAGCTGGT
Source organism: Nephrotoma flavescens (assembly GCA_932526605.1). Taxonomy (NCBI): domain Eukaryota; kingdom Metazoa; phylum Arthropoda; class Insecta; order Diptera; family Tipulidae; genus Nephrotoma; species Nephrotoma flavescens. The sequence continues at coordinate 67,257,207 of OW052221.1, read as the reverse complement.
GATCCGTAACATCCGATTTGATAGTCAACCATTAGCACGTCGATCGGATTATTGGCGTCATCGAATTTGTACATGATATTATTTACCCAGAGATCGCCGTGCGTGAGCGTGTTAAACGTATTTGGGTCGTATTCGTACGTATCCGATACTCGGTCCAAAATCACATCGCCTAATTTGCCTAATTTCTCGGAGTAGTGCTCGTAGCCCGGCCATGTGGCGCATTGTTCTTGTACGGTGCGCATTCCCGATGTGAACGCTTGCATTATTTCGGTCGATTCTGGACTTATCATATTTTTGCGGTGGTGTACAAATAATTCTGGATTTTGGTCGTATATCATACATCCAACGGCATGGAATTTTGCCAATTTGCATAATAGCATCGTGTTAGCCTCAAAATTAAGCCCAATGCGGCGATCCATATTACGGTATTTATCTTCGCGCAAATCTTCGAACAGAAAGTAGAGGGGATCATCATTAATCTTGAAGCATCTGAAAAATATAAAATTAAATGCAAATTAATTTTAGGTATACGGCTCTACTCCAAATATACATGGTTTTTATCAATATGCGACAAAGACAAGTTGTTTATGCCATATTTGAAGTCACCGCACATTTTGAATTCTATATACGCGGAACGTGACTATCTGATTTTACAAATCAATTTGACGATTAGATGACATTGAATTCAATTTAATTATGTATGCCAATGTGGTATTAATTATTATTATTGTTCGTAATTACAGAGTACATCAATGTTGCATTATAAATTGCGAAGAATGAATTACGTGTCTATAAATGTGCCGAACTTCCAATTTAGAAAATTGAAAAATATATTTGGAGTGCTTATTCGAACAAAATTCGCTAGCAAAAATGGTTGCCAACTTAAACAAACTAAATCTATTTCAATTATGGAGCGAGCAACGGACACAAAATGAAAGATCCAAAGATAATCGTTTACAATCGTATATTTTTGAAATCCGAGTTTAAGCCTAGTACTCAGTTCGATTTCACGTGAAATTTCCATACGATTTTACCAAAGTGAAATTAGAAATGAAAAATTTCATTTCTGTTTTCGTTTTGTAGTACTCAGTTCTCCAACGAAAAAACCAAGTGTGTTCAATACATCAAAGATGGCGCGCATAAACTCTCCAAATTATTTTCATGTGAAAATAATGTCTCGGCACATTATTTTCACGCGAAATTTTGACATTTCTTTGTTTTCGGCAAAAAACAAATTTTTTAATACCACAAATTCATAAATTTTAATTAAAGTCAATTTAATTTAAATTATTTACGTAAAATAAAGAAATTAGTTTATGCATGTTTACAAATTTATACGTTAAAATTAAAAATTCTCCAAATAAAATTTCATTTCTATTTCACGCGAAAATAAATAGATTTTTGGAGACGCGCGTTAAAATTTCATTTCACTTTGAACTGAGTACTAAGCTTTACACACAAGGAACCGTAAACATTCTTCATGACATTCAATTTGACCATCCTTTCAAGACATTTTTTTTATTGATAAGTATTTCTGTTTCTATAGATTATAGTTTCCGGAAGAGGGCAGATACGAAAGGGTGTTCCATCTGTTGGTTTATTTTTAAACTCAAAAAAATGTTTATTTTGCGGTGGCAACCGAAATTTTTTTCCGCCTATCTAAATGTGACGGGAAATAACTCTCCAGATTCGTTGCGAATAGCTCTACTACATGAATGGAAGCCGATCGCCTTTATAGAACGGTATCTGCCGCGTAAACTGTCAGTTTCAATTTTGAGCACTATTGTTCTTTATATCCTATTCACGTTTCGACCTTCCACGCAAGCGGTTGAGAATTTTATTTCGATGATGTAGTCGCTTTGATTTTTAGTTGGAGCATTTCTCATCGCCAATTTTATTATGTTCGAAGTTGACCCGAGTAATTTGATTATTTAATGCTACAATTTAATGCGCGTTTGGTGTTAATATCAACGATGCTAGAAAAATGCAGTTTAGATACGATGATGTGATCAATTTGATTGCCCGTAACTCCATCGTTTCATTTCCAAGTGTTTTTGTGGATTCGCTTGTGTGAGAAGTGGGGCTACCATAAGATTATATAGGAAGGTAAGCAAGTACGGAGTCTAGACCGATGGTACCATAATGAATTCTGACCGCATTGCTGATTTCTGAATTAAGGTCACCCATAATAATTTTTACACCGTGTTGCGGAATTTTGTTTCAAATACTTTCGAGATGGCCGTAGAAAGTGTCTTTATAGCATATTTTGATTTCACCTTCATTTTAGCATGTACGTACACAAATGAGATGATGAAGTGACGCGTGTGCAATCAGAATACGCAGGTCCGGTTGCTTATGGATCTAAAATCAGTTACAAATCGGCGTAAACGATTGTTGATCAGAAAAACAACTCGTACTTGTTAAAGTTGTTGCTGTGAACTCTGCAGAAACAAAACTATTGAAATATAAAGACGAATTACACTCCGTATATTCTTCAGATCTCAATTGGGCTAGAATTAACAGGAATTATGCCTATTAAATGACCATAGTGGCGTCAATGCGGAATCATATCGTACAATGAATTTTTAATTAAGCATTCAAACAAATTATCGAAATGTTGTCAAACACCCCAAATTTTTAAAAACTTCGATTTTAATACAGAAATATGTTTCCCATAATTAACGTATGCTTTTTAAAATAAATATATTAAAACTAAAATTTTTAATTTCAAAATCATCTACATTCCCTCCTTTCCGTTGAATAACCCTGTTCAGTTGAAATATCGGTTGGTACTTTTCGGCTGAATTGCTTGGATGAACGAAATTGGTTTTGTTTATTTTCGACTGCGGTATAGAAAGGACGCGATCTGCATTATCATTATTATTTTTTCGACTAACTTTCTGACTAATCAGACGCACCTGACCGGTTATACGAATTGACAAAGTTTGATTTTTGTCTATCTGCCGAAATCTTAAATGATGGACGATTTTATCGAGAAAACATAAGAAAAATCAAAATTTCACCCCAATAACCTCATCAGACCCACCTCAAACCTAAAATCAAATTCTATTCAATTCTCGAATTCTCTCTTCTTCATTTTAACGTCTATTGCAAATCCTTGAATGCTTGACAATTAAAAACACCCCAAACCTTTAATCAAAATCTACCTATGTTCATAGCAAAATCTCTAATGATAGACGATTTTATCAACGAGAAAAAGAGAAGAAGGAAAAAAAATTCACCCCTATAATCACTTCAGACCCACCTCAAACCTATAATCGAAATTTGGCTTGGGCCATCAAATTGGCATAGTCAGATTGATGTCTCTGAGGCAAAACCTTGAATGACGAACGATTTGATGGATAAAACAAAAATCTAGAATGGGGAACGAATTTATCGACAGAAGAAGATGAAAATCAAAATTTCACCCCGGTAACCCCATCAAAACCCATCCTAAACCTATAATAAAAATCTACCTGTTATCAGTCTGGAACAATGTCGAATTGTAAACGATTTTAATGACAATTACAAACCGTTGAATGCTTGACAATTATTAAACTTGAAACAGATATGGTATTTGACTCCTAAAAGCTCATCAGACCCACTCCAAACCTATAATCAAAATCTACCTATGGTCATGGCTATCGAATTGGCATAGTCTGGTGGGTGTTTAGAGAAGGCACTGAAAACTGAAGAGGAAAAAGAAAAATTTTACTCCTATAACCTCATCAACCCCACCCTAAACCTCTAGTCAAAATTTAGCGGTGGTTCTGGGCCCTGAAACCAATAATAAAAATCTATGTTATGGTATAAGTGGTCAGATTAGTGTCTATCTTGCAAAATTCCGTATGATGGACGATTTTATCGAAAGAAGAAGGGAAGAGTAAATAAAGTAATATCGGTATTTCAATTTTTGTTGTTGTTTGTTATCATTCATATGTTTTCGGTTGATGTTGTCTTGTAGGTTAGTTACTATCGTTTAGGACATTCCAATTTATTATATATTTAAGTACATAGTCGAGACACTATCGGCTTTAGCGTTTTTTCCACTTTCGACTTAAGCCTCAACCAGTCAGACTTAAGAGCTTAAGTTACACGCCGATTGAACCACTTTTAACTAAAATTTTATAGGCTTCTCGTCACAAATAAACAACTGACCTATAAAATTTTGGTGGTTGTACCGCTCTCCTAAGTGGTCCAAAATGGAGCACAACTTAAGCTTTTAAGTTTGACTGGTTGAGGTTTAACTTTGGTTTATTGCACCCGTATTTGTATGCCGATGGAACATTCTGGACTCGCCTCGATATATACAGACCCCAATATTCTCGAAGGTTATGTTCTAGACTACTATAATCTGCTGCTGCTATACAACCGAAGTGTTATAAAAGACCATAATGCTACTACTTAAACCTAGATGTCTCTATTATTTCATTAGTTTTACATAAATGAGCAATCTTCGTTCTATCTCGCTCATGCTGAATTAATTGTCCATCAAACTAATAGGCGAGATCGTAACAGTAATATAAATTTCGTCAACAATAATGTCATATAATATTTTTCAAATTCTACGGATTCTCTTTCGATTGAATATATTGTTACGTATTTGATTATTGGTTTGATGGGCAAATAGTTCAGCATAGGCGAAACCTTTATTCAGTGTAAATTGCTCATTTAAAGTTTGGAAAATTATAAATATATTTTTTTGTGAGGTTGGTGACATCTAGGTTTAAGTAGTAGCATTAGAGATAATTTTATACTAGTGTGGAATAAAATCGAAAGCAACGAAAGATCTCGAATATTCAGCGCAGTATATAAATACGGGTACAAGGAACGGAATGAGGAATCATTTGGGAGATTCGGTACACGATAGGCTAAAAACGAAAGCGACCAGTGCGAAAAGTGGTGTTAAGCGGAAATAGTGGTGTGATTTAAAAATAATTGTAAATGGCAAATAGTGAATTAATAAATTGTTGTGGAAATTATTTGTTGTGGTGTTTTAGTGTGAGTAAATTTTGGAAATAATTTTGTAGGAATATTTGACAATATTCCAGTAATGGTAAGTGTTAAATAAATATTAGGAAATTATTCAAATCTATTTCCGGCACTTTCGGGAATATTTCGGAGGTGCTGTAGATTGCTAGAATTGGTGTTGCAACTATCCAATTTTATAACAGTTTTCACAATCCAGTGATAAGAATCGGATATCGCCGAGAGGGTCGAGGCAAATTCGTTCACAATGGCTGCGGGCCAATAATCGGATAAAAGTCAATTTTAAGTACATTTTTTGGTAAATTAATTTATTTTTCAAAAACTCTATGGCAAACTGATCGAAACATCTGTTCTAAATCCGATTTGTACTGTAGTGAACGATTTACCCAACTATTGGCATTGGCTGCGCCCGAAAAGTCGGGTAAATCAATTACTACGGTAAAAATCGATTTTAGTACAGATTTTTCGATCAGTTTACCATAGAGTTTTTGAAAAATAATTGAATTCTCCGAAAGATTTACTTAAAAGTGATTTTTACCCGACTATACAGCCATTATAAAAAAATAGCAAATTTGCGATCTGCAATACCGACTATTTTATTTCGACTGACATATTTCGGAAAATTTAAGCTAGGTGAATTTGATTATAGGTTTATGCTGTGTGCCTGACTCAGATTTTTTTGTCTAAATTTCTGACTAACTAAATTGATCGTTAGTTCACCCAGGTATTGATAGATGTCTGTAATATTTGTAAACCAAAATCTTCCCGATATTTAGTTCCAAACTGAAAACTTAGTTTCGATTTATCAATTACCGATTAGAAATATTTTGTGGAATGTTAAATTTCAGTTTATAAGCAGATTTTAATTAAACATCAGATGCAGTTTGTTTTGTGCCATCTTTGAGCGATTGGTATAAACTAACCATCAATTTAGTTAGATCGAAATTTAGACAAAAAAATCGACGTGAGACACACAGCATTGGGCTGTATTTGATGGGGGGAGGGGGAGGGGGAGGGGGAGGGGGAGGGGGAGGGGAGGGGGTTATGGGAGTAAAACTAGCTCTGTGTTAGTTTTAAGTGATCACGGAATGTATAGTTTCAAATATCCCGATATTTTTTCAATAAATCATTTTTAAATTAAAAAAATTCCGTCCAAGATCCTTACAAAATTTTCTATTGTAATAAATTAGGAATTTGAATAATTGAGTTGGTAAACGATGACGGTTTGTATTTGGCTAGAAATTTTAAAATTTTAACGTTAACGACGGTAAAAATGACATATTTTGGTGGTATTGCAGCTTATAACTTCGTGATTTATTAAATTGTTAACCCTATTACATTCTCTATTACAACAGTCATCAGAATGAATAAATTGAAGTCGAAAACATCTTATTTTTTTAACCTCATCCAACTCATCAAAGAGTTAAATCGAGTCCATCTGGCATAATTTGTGATCGGCAAACGATTTTATCTACAAAACATTGGATCATTTCCAATCATCTTTGGGATTACGGTGGAGTATCTTAGGTTGATTTTAATGTAGAAAAGGACCAAACAATATATTTTCTATTCAAATGCAGAACAGTTGCTTCATGACAGCTAAAAATAACATGACGCAATAATTTTTCGGGGTTGGTAGTTAAAATAGGGCGATTTGAAGAATACTATTACGATTTGAAGAATACTATTCGGGATTGGCACATGTGCTGCCCCGGTGGCAAAGTGGTCAGCATGCTTGCTCCAGCGACCGGAGGTCCCGGGTTCGATCCCCGGTGGTGAAAAAATTTCACGGCTGGTTTAGGATCAATGAATTAATCACTCATTATCCGAAATGAAAATATGATTATGAAACCTCATTTGAGGCGGCCAAATCCCTTGATGGGATATAGTGCCAGAGAGAGAGAAATTGGCACATGTTAGCAACAATAGAAGAACATGATTATGCTCCCGATCGGGTAGAAATCTAACAATTGTTATGTAAAATCGAAGCACATTTTGATTCTGAGGAAGATGTCGTGGGTCCTTCAAGGCTGAAGGATATATTTATGTGAAAACAGTTCATGCTGACGGTAATGTTCATGTTTTCTTGGTAACGGCAAGGAAAATTATCGGCAATCTCCTTGTAATAGTGACGAACGAAAATTGACAGGGCTAGAAATTCATTCCTGGTCCAAAATCTGCATGCCATATGTCAGAAGTACAAAGTAACAAAAGATGTTAATTACGTCGATATCATCACGATGCTGGCCTGAAGCAACTGAACATCGAGGCAGAAACTATTGCTGACGCATTAGTCAAAACTTGGATAAGTCATTTCGGTATACCATCAAGCATCGTGGCCGAGCACAATTCGAATCAGCTCTATTTGACGAGCTATCCAAAACAATTGGAATTCAACATAAACGTACCACAGCGTACAATCCAACGAACAATCGCACCATACCATCAAAGGCACAATTGTGTGCGTAGCCAACAAAAAGTGGGCAAGGTCATCGCAACAAATCTTACTCGGTCTAGGACTTCGATTCGTAACGATTTCTAAAGTACGCCAGCTGAAGTACCCGCGGATTTCATGGCACCAAGCAAATATATTAGTCAATCAGAATGACGACGGTACGAAATCTCGAATTACAAAAGACTGAATTAACCAAATCCCTACAAAAAAATCCTGACTTTCAAAATCCCGATTTTCAAAATCCCGATTTTCAAAATCCCATTTTTAAAATCCTGATTTTGCTGAAACTAAAAATCCTGACAAAAGTCGGAATTTTTTTTTTAAAATATTAAATTTTCTTTTTTAAACCTCATTTTTATTAAGAACTCGGGCTTTTTCTGGTCGATCTCGGTTAAATTTGGGTTATTGAATAACCTTGTTAAAGTTAGCAAAAATTTGTCAGCCGAAAGATAATGCAGATGTCTTGACTAATGTCTTGACTAATTTTAAACTCTCTTTATACTCTCGCCCCTATCGATTTTTAAATTCCTATAAACTGAAATAATTTCTCCTTCACCCGAATGATGTAATTCGATCGTAAATTCTCCTAAATTCGAGTTCATGACTGATTTTTGCTGTATTCAAGACACTATCTGCATTATCTTTCGGCTGGAAACTTTCGGCTAACTTTAACAGTATTATTGGATATAATTTGCATTTTAATGTGAATTATTCTAGAAATCTAGGAGCTGGGCCTGCACAATTAATCTTGGCCATTCCTCAACCAATAATTGTAAAATTTAATTTACAAAATTGGATTTAATACATATGTTCTTTTAATAAAATATATTTTGGTCGTCCTGTTAATGTAACTTTATAGTATGAGCAATATTTTTTAAATAATTAACTTTAACAAATTTTTTAGTGAGGCGCGTTCACCAGCTTTCCATTTCTCAATGCGTGTTTTGCATCATCTCATTTGCCAATTCTTCGATTAACTTATAGACCCAAACATGAGGTTTTCCGATTTGCCTGGCCTCAACCGAGTTTTGTGTTCTAGGGAAATTATCTCCATGGTTCTGGAATATAGTCCTGTATTGTGATTTTCCTTGGTATCCATGAACACGAACCTTATATAATTTGTTAGGAACCATTTGGCAATTCGGTTGGTGTCGAGATCAAATTCTTTTTTGATCGCGTCAAAATACTCGGAACCCTCTTCAACCAGCGAATTTGCATGTTAAAAGATTCATCGTTTCCAAATTTAACCTGAAGGTGTTCTGATTGTACTTTTCTCCATAATATTTGACCGAAATGGAAAAGGCATCCTTTGTATTCAAATCTGACAAAATTTTCTTTGGATTTAACGAGATGTTCCAATCACAAGCAATTTTACAAATCTCATAGAACATCTCCGAGTAGAAGCTTCTGTTGATTTTGAGCTCATTATACAAAATAATAATGGCACGATCTGGTCGCCAATTTTACCATGGATCAAGAATAACTGTCTCATTATAGACGGGAAACCTCGAATGTACCGTCTATGAGCCAGCATTCAGCCTCAACATCTTTCTCCGACAATACAAAGAGCTCTTCGTCACTAAACTTTAACGTGTCCGGAATGGAAATTTCATTTAAACTTTCCGACTCGTTTAGTGTTGTGGCCCTCACTCGAGAAAGTTTTTGTTTTTGTGCTTCGTCCGAAGGCAAATATAATCTACAACCGTAGAAAACCGTCTACAACAATACTTTCTCTTATTATTTGAGAAGGTCGCAACTTCTACCAAACTTTTTACAGTTTCATTTGCCTGTTTTTCGGAAGCCACTCGATCGTGATTATGATCTGATGGTTCTTTTTTTAATTCATGTTTTCCTTCTTCTAGTGTTGTGGTTGTTCTTGCTTTACGCAATAGGTTTTTCCGTTGATCGCAACACTACGATAAGTTTGATTTTCGCCCATCTTTTCGAGATGGTAAGCGTAACCAGTTTGCTCCTTTTATTATTATTGTTTTGATTTTTAATAATTTTAAAACTTAAAATATTTCACACAACATTTTTTACTAGGGCTGTGTGCCAAACTTAAGGTAAATGGTTTAGGACAGATTTTTAGATCAGTTTGCCATAGAGCTTTTGAAAAATATTTGAATTTACCGAAAAATTTACTTAAAATTGACTTTTACCTTAAGTTTGGCACACAGTCTAACGAACACTTTTTTTACTGATTTAATAAAATTTATTTGATCACAATTGGAGCTCCATAGACTTTATCATAATACGGGTTACAAAATATTAATGTCAGGAAACTAAAACCATTCCATATTTATAAAAAAAAAAAAACTAAAATCTGCTCTACCTGTAGGTAGATTTTTGTGAGTTATCATAATGTCACATGTCATTTTGGCATCAATAGTACAGATTCTTCTTTTGATTTTTAATAAAATAGTACTCAATTTTTTTTTAAAGTGAAAATTTTCCCATAAAATAAAATGAGGTAATTTTCCGGAAAAATTTAACATCCTTCTCCTAGAGACTGTTGATGAAGAATCCTGCATTTAAAAACTTTAAAAACTTATACTCCTTACCTGATTTTCTCGATGTATACGTAAACTTTAGCCATAATTCATACTAACCAACTTGTGTATGGTACACCCATAAAAAATGAGTACTGGAACAGTTTTAGCAAATTACAAGATACCTTTGAATAAGCCTTAATTAAAGAGTTCATGGAAATTTTTTGGAATTTTGTATATTGGAATTTTAAAATTTGGCATTTTGTATAGGAATTTTATTTTTTGGAAATGTGTTTATGGGAATTGTGGTTTCTGGAATTTTGGTTCATCTAATTTTGGTTTTGGAATTTCGTTTTAGGAATTTTGAATTTGACGAATCGTACCCAACTCCGTTACTACATTGCAAAAATTCCGGCCGACCAGCCCACGAGCACCCGAATTCACAATTATTTGTAAAAATCGGGTTTTTGAAAATCGGGCTTTTGAGGTAGGGATTTTAAAAGTCGTGATTTTGATTTCGGGATTTTGAGATTCGGGTAACCTACCCCAAAACAATCCGAATTCGTCACGCAGATGCGTACCAAGGAGCAAGTATTTGTGTTCAAAGAATTATCTTCGTGCGAATTTGTTTTGGTTAGAAAGGACGTTATTCGACATTCAATACACCTTCCATATGCGGGACTAATCCGGTTATAAAGCGAAGCAAAAAATTCTTCAGCCTTTTGATGAAGCGCGTGGTATCGATTAATCGGATTAACACAAATTGACCAACCCACAGATGCATCGACGCGGAGATACGAGCCAAATCAAACACGACTTCGTTATCGGAAACAATTCTTATCGAAATATCGACAACCGTATCACCAAAACGAGTAACATTCTCAACGAGCATCAACGAATAACTCAAGTCGAGGATGGGTTGTTTAGCTCGTTCTCGTTCGCGTCTATTGTTCACTACAATCACTGCAGGTAGGAAAGTGTGCCGGCATCCATATCAATTATTCAAACCACTTACAACAAGGGTTATATAAAACTGCATATGACATAAAAGCAAAACAAACAGTATGCCATGATGCAACAATAAAATAACAAACGAACTTTGCCAAATGACAAAAGAGGAAAATTAGTATCCACTGAACTCTTAATAAATACGCCTTTTCTTTTCCGAAAAAAAATTAAAAAAAAATGAGTGAGTCCATTAATACTCTCAAGGAGATGTGTAAACATGGCGTGTGTATAGTACGTGGGTACAGTTTACTTTGAAGGAAGAAGGAATGCAATTTTACTAACCAGAGTTTTTCATTTGTTTATTATCGTTAAATTGGTCTATTACTCTTTCGGTATAATCGACGCAATTGGATTTTGGTAGCTAAAATAACATATATCATCAATGAGTTGTGTTGTTACGCTCATACCAGTTGTTTGTCCAAGGATGATTTCTTTATGCGAGGTGACTGTATGGAATGAGTATTCTATTTGAATTTTTATATATTGTTACTCCGGCAGCTCACTCACCGTCTCTCTTGAACTGAACGCAGATCTGGAAAAGCAAGAAAATTGAGCATCCTTGCGTGACTGTGTCAGTTAGGTCGAGGTGATGTGTATGACCTAAGACTCTGACAGTTCAATGTTAAAAACCAGACGTCATTATTATCTCGTACAAAATTCGCCATTACAACGGATAAAGCGGATTTGTGGTGAGGCGCGATAGCTAATTTTGAAGAAGACCCATTGAGGTCCCATTTTTACGTCCATGGTAGACGACATGATCATCTATAGCCGACGTGATGAACAGTCCTTCGAGACTCGTTACTCGTGCTAAAGCAATATACACAATTTGTTAACTGTGTCTTTTATCGTAAGATATACTGACTATCTCGTTATAGGTACCACCGTGTGATGCATGAATTGTGGTGGCACATGAAGGTATGACGCTTTACATTAATTGTTGTTTATGCTTAACATTAATTTAATATTATTAATGTTATTAATTTAATTTAGACATTTTTTACTGTCGACGCTTTCATCGTTCTCGTTGTCCTGGTTAGGATGCCTGTGCATTCGATATACTTTAGACAGCCCATAGTTCCATTCGCCAGTCTATTTGTTACGTCAATATTGGTTTTGAAAAAGTACGGCAAATTATTTGTGTCCACTATGCTCATTTTATGGATCTTTTGACGGAATTGCTACTCCGGCAGCCCACTGACCATCTCTATTGAACTGAAAACAGCATTCAAACGTAGGAATATTAACAAGTTCGTCATTGCGCAGCCAGGTCTCGAAAACCAAATGAATTGAGAACTGTGACATGAGACTCTGGCAGTTCAATGTTAAAAACGAGATGTCATTATAACCCCATTCAGTAGAAGACATGATCATTGATAGCCGACGTGATGAACAGCGCCTAGAGACTCGTCATTTGTGATAAAGCAATATACACAAGTTGTTGACTGTGTTTTTAATCGTATGAGTATGCAATTTCGTAATCGTAATCAGTATTTCGTATCGTAATTTTTTTTTTGATTTTTCTGATCGATGGAAATGTCGATGGTTTCTGTTTCATTCATTAAATTAATTTTTTCATTTTCCCTACTATTATACATATACATAAAAGCATGCCATGTATAGTAAAAATTGTTTTTGTTGAGTTTCTTGCGTTTTTTTTTCAAACGAAGTAGGTATACGTCATTTCCGTTCGTTTCATTTACAAGTTTACTCTAATACAAAAAATTTTGGTAGGCGCGCGTAAAGATGTTTACACATCAATAATTTTGTATTGACATTTTTTTATTGGCGTAAAGTGGAATCAAAACCGCGCCGCAAGTCAGCTGAATGCTCAAGTACAATATCCACTGGTAAACGACTATCAGATCACCCATATTTCCACGCAACCGATATTTCCATGTTAAATTAGAGAACGTATACGAGGCCTTATGTATAAAATAGCGGAAATTTGACAGCGGAAAATAGGAAATTACGCTACTCGCCGCTAGTGGCAGCACTATCACAAAAGATAATTTTTGTTATAAGATAGTTTTTGTTACTACCAGCGGAAATTTTTTATTCATTTTGTTTCTCTTTTTCACTACATAAAATATCCCAGCTGAGAAAAATATTAAAAGTGATCCTTAAAATGACAATTTGATTGATCTCCGAAGTAAAGGAACTCGGTAAATGAAATCTTGAAATTTAACAGTATTCCACCTTTTAGCCATTTCTTAACGTAAGATTTTAAAGTAAGTTTTTGACAAAATTCTAGGATCTCCATAACCAATCCTTATGAAAAATGGTAACTGCACATTTTACACGATTTAAATGGATTTTAAACTGGAGAGAACTCGGCTATCTCTTAATTAATAATTGTAAAATTTGCATCGCATACTGGTATAAAGTGGACAAAATTTATTGATTAAAATTATTTTCAATGTAATTTTATGATTTTTTGCGGCCACATACGTTATTTTCAGTTTTTGGTCAATATCTCAATAATTTCCACTTATAGTGAGTGACCAATGCTTTCGGTTGTGTTTCAAATAGCTTAGGTCTAAAATTTTAATAGATACATACGTTTTCCCCAAATTTTCTAATTATATCGTATACTGACGATGCAAATTTTACAATTATTAATTAAGAGATAGCCGAGTTCTCTCCAGTTTAAAATCCATTTAAATCGTGTAAAATGTGCAGATACTATTTTTCATAAGGATTGGTTATGAAATGGCCAAATTTAGTCCAGCACGAACAGTTCCTAGAATTTTTTCCAAAACTTTTTTTAAAACCCCTGATCAATAATTCTATCCGAATTTCATCATAATTCGTTAAGAAATGGCGGAAAGGTGTAATATTTTTAAATTTCAAGATTCCATTTACCGAGTTCCTTTACTTCGGATATCAATCAATTTTTCATTTTAGGGATCACTTTAAATATTTTATTCCGCGTGGAAGTTTTAATTAGTGAAAAACGAAAACAAAATTAATAAAATATTTCCGCTGGTAGTTATATAACAAAAAATTCTCTTTACTGATATTGCTGCCACTAGCTCTTGCGGTAATTCACAATGTATGTATTTTCGTATCGTACTTTCCTTCAATTGTGAATATTTTTTATCGGTTTCGTTTGTTTTGCTTGAGACGTAAAAACAATAAATTTACAACTGGAAAATATTATTGGAAATCCGTGAGGAAAAATATGAAAAAATTATAAAGGAAATCTGTTTTGGGATTTTAATTACGAAAAATATGAAATTAATTTATATGTGCTGATATGTGATTTTAATAATGGAAATTTGTGCTATATTTTCCAATTAGAATAAAATTTGATTGGATATTTCTCATTTCCTAAAAGAAATTGTTTAAATCTATGTGTCACTATTTATAAATTCTTCACAAATTATTTAATTTAACTTTGCAACCGCCATTTTACAAAGAAAGATTTTTTTTCTTTCATTTAAAGACGTCAAAATAAAAGACCGAAACGTCAAAATTTTATCGATTCGTTTTATTCGCCTTTTAATCACCGCCTAGTTAGCGCCACTTCCTATGCGATCGAAAGGTGATATTTGTTTATACGAGAAAAAGCCTCATTTCATTTTATTATTATTTCATCATTTGTTACATTATTTTAAACTAATTTAACGTTTTACATAATATCCAGTCGTATTGTAGTCATCTATTAAGTTTATATTAGATTAAAACTAGTTTTTTGAGAAGTCGATCACCTTTCGCTCTAGTTCCAAAATATTCCGTCAGATGTCAGCAACTTTGCGTTAAAAGGCGAATAATCAGTGTCATTTCGTCTGTTTTGTGTTCGGCCCATTAGACAGCAACTTTTGCTGTCTAATGGGCCGCTTTTGCGTTGATGCTTTTATCTTAGCAGCCACTGATATAATCGAAGAATCTACAAGCAAATTGAAAAGAGCTACTAATAATGCCAGTTCCTGGACGAAGAAGTGGTAAATAGAAGTCAAAAATAAAAAAGTCTTAGGAGGAAGCTCACTTTACATATAATGAATTGCTATTACACCGGCAAAATCTAAAACTTGTGTGGACTTGCGGTATTCAGCTTTGGGGCCGTATAACGAAAACGAATGTAAATATCATCCAGTCATTCCACAGTAGAGTCCTACGTATAATAGTTAATACACCGTGTTACATAAGAAAAGAGAACCTCCATATAGATATATGAAGATGGATTTCGTCATTGAAGAAATAAGCAAACACCCGAGAAAACGGGTGTGTAACGAAATCTCGGTTTACAAAATCCCGGTTTGTCAAAATGCCGGTTTTCAAAATCCTGGTTTTCAAAAACCAGGTTTTTAAAATCCTGTTTTTCAAAATCCCGGTTTTGTATAAAAAATCCCGATTTTTTAGAAATCCCGGTTTGAAATTTTAAAATTTGACGCGTGGGAAAATGGGACTCTAAAATGATTTTTTGACAAAATTCAATGCGAAATGAGTTCGCAATAAAGTTCTAGAAAATGGTTAATATTGAGGGAATTTGGCCATTTATTAACAGATTTTGTTGAAATTGGGATACGTACGATGGAAATGGGATTTTAAATGGTTTTTCGATTAAGCGGCCGAATGTATCGAAGGGCCGCTTGTGTCAAAGCTCCAAATGTGTCAAAGGGATTACTTTTCGTTATTGAAAATATATTTTTTTTAATTTGTTTTCAAGAATATTTTGTAATTTTTTTTATCAGATATTAATGAATTTGCTTGATAAAATTTTCCTTCACCAAAATGTATCACTGATTGGATACGTGGAACTTTGACATTCGGACAGAGCGGGTGCCAATATATGACACTGTTGTTGTAATTTGACAAAAAAAAAAAAATGGGAGTTCAGTTTTTTCCGACTCACTGATTCCGACAAAATAGCACCGACTCCACGAAACCGACTCCCGCCTCTGACTTCGCTTATTTTTATGTTAAAATATTGTTAGTCCAGTCGGCCCGAATTAATAAAAAATATTTTTTCCAAAATCAAGACTTTAGAACTAGAAGAATAGAAAATCGGGATTTTGAAAACCGGGATTTCGAAAACTGGGATTTTGAAAGCTGGATGTTGAAAACCGGTATTTCGTAGTACATCCGAGAAAACACATGCAACGTATTAGACTACACCAAAATGCTGAGATACGTCGTATGTTGGATGATATAAACCCAGTTTGCGAAGGAACGAACTGATTGATCTATATACTAAATCCAAACTGGATCGGCTAAAGATATAATAAAACGATCGGTTATCGTGAACTCGAATTAATTATAAATTAATGAATTGATTAATTTAATCAACAAAATCGATTTAATGTGTTAATTTAATTTGACACGCAGTATTTTCTAACCACATTAGTGCGACACTCTTTTTAGTTTTTTTTTGCAGATATTTCACACGTATAAATCACACGTTTACCTAAATTAATTACAACCCACCCATACACAAACACACACGCACATTTACACATATATAATTTAAAACCAATTAACAAACCTTGGCGAACACTTGTAATCCGGATCAATTAATTTCGTGTACTGTTTAAATTTCGGTAATATGTCTCGATAAAATGCCACCTCCTTGGCGAACAGACCAACCTTTTCGATCATTTCATGAATCTCTTTGGTCAACGTCGTTTTAACCACGAATGATGTTTGCCTGCGGAACACAAATCACTTAAATATTAATTTGATCACAAAACATATCACAAAACATTGTAAATTTACTTTGATTTATGATCACTTCCATCACTGTATTCCACTGAAATTCGAACCAAATGACTGGTATAGTTTTCACCTTTACCCACAGCTTCATGTAATTGAAAATTTATTACGGTTGCTGTTGTTGTACTTGTACTCGATCTCAATACTGATTCAACAAGATCACGGTTAATCCACGGATAACGATCGGTTGCGATTTTTAACATGATTGCGCGCTTTGCTTTTTCTTAACGACTGTGTGTGTGTGTAGCGATGTAATTAAAAGTTTTATGTTGCTTTCAACGCGAGCGTATTCAAACTAATGACTGAATATGATTGAATAGCTGGAGTATTTATGAATTTTGTGAATGATACACATATGTGTCGTCTCGTTGAATTGTTTGTAGTTTCGTCTGTTCAGCTTTGAGTTTATCTGGAATTAGGTCTGGCGTATACTTGTTTATATTTTGATAAAAAAATAATTTGAATTCTGTACTTTTCAGCTGTTAATTTATGAACGATTGATATGTACAGTTGTTTAACTAAGTTTTTAGTTTAGATTTACATTCCTTATATACGAGATTTGTAATTAATGAATTTGGAGAGCCACGTTTAATAGTTTTCTATTTACTCTCTGTACAGCATATACATTCATATGTATTTTGAAAATAATTAACAAAAAATTGTTTGTCATTGAATTTAAATTCATCGCGCTGTTGCGCTATTTAAGTACATAGAGCTACATCTCTATATGATTAACGTGAAACAGCAGTTTTTGCAAAATATTTATATATGCACGAGTCAGATAAACATTTTAATACACTTTTAACTAGGTAGTATTTTTGATGCTGGTAGGAACCGAACTGAAAATTAGTTTTGATAGTATCGGGTATTGAATATGTTTTTATATTATGTGGAATGTAGATATAAATTTGATCATTGAGTTCGTTTGACTTACAAAAGCAGTAAACTGAACAATCTTTGAAACAGTAAAAGCCCCATGGCACTAACTCAGTACTTGCAATGCAACAGCACGCAGCAGGCGTAACCAACTGTAATAGATTAGACCAAGTTATAACTGACAGTTGATTTCCTTGGTTTATTAATCGAAGAGGTGAACCTAATACTAGGTGTCCACAATATTATTTAGCTCAACCACAATAGTTAGGTCAACCACAATATTATTTAGCGTCTAGCTCAGTTAAAAATCAAAACCTTATCAATCAAATCTTCAATCAAATCTTCACGGATTCTCGTTGAAGCAGTGTTTCAATCGCTCGATTAAATAACCACGTTATACATTAGCCGATATAGATAAGCAATTAAAATGCTTTAGGGAAGCCAACGAATTACACCCTGCCAGAAAAGTAATTGCTGAAGAGAAAGAAAGTGAAAAGTACTATGAACAAACCCACGAGAGGACGATATGAGATTCGGATACCGCTAAACAACGGCAAATAGAGAGAAGTTTCAATGGGAAACTCTAAAACCCAAAGCAGCAGCTAGATTGCTTTAAATTTAAAAGAATCATTATCACAAGTTCATGATCAAAAATGATTCTATAATAAAGGCTTCTCGCGTTAACTAAATTGCACATCATTCCGTAATAAAAGAAGCCCAACAACCAGGTTGAGAGTGGTTTTTGATGCTTCCTGCAAAACGACAACAGGTATATCCCTAAACGAAATGATGTACGCCTGTTTAACCTTACAAGACAACCTAACTGCAATATTGATCAGATGAAAGAAGTATCGTTATGTGTTTGCATTGGACATTAAATGTGCAGGCAAATCAATGAAGATATAGGGAAGTTCAATATTTCTAACGTATGCTCTGGCGATCACACCCAAATAAACCAATGAGATGTTATAGATTAAAAACTGTAATATCAGATTGCTTCAAAAAATCGTTCAAACGATTCCTATGTGAATGTCATTTGATCTGGAGCCAATACAATAACATAGGGAATGATTGCGCTGAAGGAATTATCAAACCTTTTTAATGGAAACGGAACTACATAAGATAGAATTTAGTGTTACAGTCGAAACACTTGAACTCCTATGGAACTCTGCAACGTGTATACTTCAATTTAAAGTTTCTTTGCAAGATACAAATACAACAATATCCAAAAAAACAATTTTAACAGTAGTGGTTTAACCCTACTTCGAGGTTTATGGGCATCTGGTGTAAGATACACAATGAAATATAAATAATTGCAGCCAAAACAAAGGTTGCACCATTATTCCAAACTATTCCACTAACAAGATTAGCGAATTCTATAGTTTAACTCATAACTCCAATAATCAAAGTCGCGAAATAGAACTAAAGGAACTAAAATCCAATCAAAATTTAACAAGGACAGCACAATTCTAATATTAGGCCCACCCCCTCCCGCCCCCATCGACGGATCAATAATAGGCCACAATGTGTCAAGATTTTTCATTAGAGAAGCTCATTTAAGCCGTAAATATATTGAGAGTATAACTTAGTTTTTTGGATTTTTTGCAGAAAAAACACGTTTATTTCTAAGAAATGGTAAATTTTATTTTAATCAAAATATTTTCCATCGTTATCTATGATTTTCGACCATCTTTATGGCAATTTATGGATTCCATCGAAAAATAATTGTTTGTCTTTTGATTCGATCCATTCGTCGAGCCATTTTTTGATTTCTTTGTGGGTTCTTTGTGGGTTCTTGAAGATCGATGGGGGACAATCTGGTGAATAGGGAGCATGCGGTAGAATTTCCCACTTAAGTACTTCCAGCGTATGTTTTACTTGTTTTGCGACATGTGGTCGAGTATTGACGTGCAGCAAAATCACTTTACGCTGTTTGTTGACTGGACTCGGACGATTTTCGTTCCATGCATGGTTCAAATCTATCAATCAGTAGCTCATAGTACACCACTCCTTTCTGATCCCACCAAATGCACAACATAACCTTACTTCCATGAATGTTTCGTTTTGCTGTTGATGTGGATGATTCGCCTGAATGAACCCATGATTTTTTGCATTTAGGGTTATGGTAGTAAATTCACTTTTCATCGCCAGTCACTTTTTGAGACCAAAAAATGCCATCTTCGGTGTCTTGTAAGCAAAGAATTGCAAACCATTAAACGATTTTCAATTTTGGCTTAGTCAGTTCATGTGGTACCCAGTTTCCTCCTTTCTGATTCATTTTTGTGACTGGTAAACGTTTGCTTATGGCTGCTTGAGTGACATTTAACTGTTCTGCAAGTTCGTTTTTTGTTTGAGCTTATTATTGAAGGAAAAATAATGCTTTCAATTCTTCATCTTCGAATTTTTTTGGTTGACCAGAGCGTTCTTTGTCACTGACATCAAAATCACCACTTTTGAATCGTTTAAACCAGTTTTCTCAAGTTTGTTGAGTTGGGGCATGTTCACCACGAGTTTCTGGAAGCAAACGAAAACTTTCAGCAGCTTTTTTCTATTGATTAAAGCAAAAAAGTAATGCTTCCCGCAAATGCTGTTTTGTTGGTACGAAATTCGACATGTTTAAACGGGATTAAAAAATATGTTGTTTACGATTTCACGAATAATGACAAACTAAATTTTAACGTACAATGTCAACACTTTAAAACGCCGTAGGTGTCATCTGTTCACTGCGAAAAATGGTTGTCGTAGTTAGAAATGTCAAATAGACATCGGTGTCACTCGGTAGTAATTGGTCGCAGTGAACGACTTTTAGTCATTTATGTCAATCTGCCAATTTTTATTTATATTCATAATGTACTACAGAGTGTTTGTGTCTAGAAGTGTGTTTATAATTATAATGAGTGAGAATAGAAAAAAAAATATTATTTCTATGGCTGTAGACCATGGAAATAAACTAATAAATAATATTGGAAATATTTCAAAATTAAATTTGAACGATTTATCTGATTCGGATGATGATGAAGAATTATTGCTTATTTTGTGCGGAAAAGAAACCCCTCCGCGTATTAATTTGTACGTATAGAAAGGATAATGAACAATTATAATTCGATAGAATTTCAGCAGAATTTTCGTATGCCCGAAGAGGCGTTTGAGAAGCTTCTTGCAACGTTCAATTCCAATCTCCACTTGGTACGTGGTAGGGATAATTTACGTATATTACCGGAAAAACAATTGCTTGCCATTTTATGGGTTCTGGCTACTCCGGATTCGTATAGATCTGTTGGGGAACGCTTCGATTTGGCTAAATCAACTTTGTCAAAGATATTTTTTAGAGTAGTTGATTTTTTGAATCAACTCGCTAATAAATTTCTTAACTTTCCGGACCGTGCATGGAAATTGGATTGATTGATTGATTGATTGATTAGAATGTACGGCCAAGACTAAGCAGGAATCCCGGATACGCCGGGCCTACCGTACACCCCTTTTACATATAGCAAGATGGAGGGATAGGAAAGGTTGTTAGATATAATAGACTTGACCCGGTTACAGACACCTAAGTAGTCAATAGTTAGTAAATTGTTAGGCACAAGACAGCACAATTATTTTTGGTTTTATGGTATAAAAGATCAGCAATCAGCATCCTGAAAAAATTTAATAATTATTTAAGTACCCATATATGGTAGATTCCCTGCAATAAAACTATATTATTATGAGTTGAACTTCGATAAACTAAATAGAGCAGTTATCCATAAACAAAATTAAACTGGTTCTCCAAAAACATAATAAATCATGTAAAATTAATCCAATCCAGAAATTACCTAGCTAAAGGCATTAAAAATAAAATATATTAATATTAATTTAGTAAGTTTTATTAAAACAACCACATGTAATCAGAATATATTTATACTTAAATTTCACTCAAGCAATAATAATAATATTTACACATATAAAATTATATTGTAATTATTACAAGCAGGAAGTGAATCCTTCCATGGTTACAGTCATATATGTTTTCCAGTTTTAATTTAAATACAAAATGCATTTACTTGATAGCTAAACTCAAATGGATCAATAGTTCACAGAATATACTGCACTTTACTCATACATTGCAAATTATAAAAACAGATCATTACATGCAGGAAGTGAATATTAATATCCATTTACTAAATTTTATTAAAATAACCACATGTAATCAGAATATATAATATACTTAAATTTCACTAAGCCAATAATAATAATATATACACAAATAAAATTAAATTACAATTATTACAAGCAGGAAGTGAATCCTTCCATGGTTACAGTCATATATGTTTTCCAGTTTTAATTTAAATACAAAAAGCATTTATTTGATAGCCAAACCCAAATGGCTCAATAGTTCACGGTATATACTGCACCCCACTCATACATTGAAAATTATAAAAACAGATTATTACATGCAGGAAGTGAATATTAATACTCACCTAGTAAACTCTGTTAAAATAACCACATGTAATCAAAATATATAATATACTTAAATTTAACGAAAGCAATAATAATAAAATTTACACAAATAAAACTAGATTGCAACTATTACATGCAGGAAGTGAATCCTTTAATTGTTACAGTCATATATGTTTTCTAGTTTTAATTTAAATTTAAATACAAAATGCATAAAACTAAGCCAACGACACATAGGGTTCCCAAGCGGTCACCCATCTAAGTACTAACTATGCCCTACGTTGCTTGACTTCGGTGATGCAGAATTCACATGCATAATTTTAATGATATTTTAAATCTCGATGATTAGTTCTCAAATAGATTATAATGTACCTATTAACTCGTGCGTACATGTGTATGAAACTTTGGATGATGTTGTATTTAATTATACAAATTCGTTGAAAATATTATATTTAATGTTTCCTCCGATGTGCACCCTCAATTTGACTGTGATGACGATGCTTGACGTTCAACACATATTTTACTAGACCATTTGGAAAATCTTGCATTCATCATGTACTTACAAATTGTGTGACTCAAAATATAAATACATATAAGTTTAATGGATTATTGTAGTTTTGACCATGATTGGAGTTTTGATATTTATTGAATCAAATTTATTAATAGAATCTTTAAAACAAGAATCAAAATTTAAGAAAAGCATATTTATAAATTTCACAACACAATGAGTTATTAGTAAATTCTAATTGTTTAAATTTAAATGATGACATGAATTTAGATAGATTACAAAGAAGTAAATATCATAAATACACAAGAAATAAAATTGTCAATAATGTTAATAACCCCAAAAAGATTTGGCAAACCTTCAAAGAAATAATTTATTATGGACAAAGGTCCATTGATAAAATTGATTCAATTTCGGAAAATATAAACTCCACTGTTAAAAAGTTAGAACTTAATAAACTGAATCAGTTCTATGCAAATATTGGGAAAAATATTGCATTCAAGCATAATTTGCAAACTCAAGTTGCTGATGCATTTCACCCATCATATCTCAATCAGAGTAATTTTTCAAAATTTCAATTAATTGATTCAAACCAAATAGTTAAAATTATTGAAAAATTAAAAAATACATCAACGAGAGGACCTGACCAATTTGATGTAAAAATATTCAACAAATAAATTCATATTATCAGATAAAATTGCAAAAATTGTCAACAGATCTATGTTAGATGGATATGTACCACTTGATTTAAAGTTGTCAAAAACTATATTTGAACAATATATATATGTGGTGGATTTTCCAATTTTCTTTCGTAAGAACCATCTCCTGGAAATTGGAAACACAGCAAAAAAAGATTGAGCCAAATCGGTTCACCCGTTCTCAAATGATGCGCTTGAAAAAATTTCAATTTTTTTCGGATTTTCCCGGAAGCTTCCAAGTTTTTCACTCAGTTTTTTCAATTTTTCTCTTCTAAAAGACCATCTGGATCGGATATGTGCGCAATTCCGCAAAAAACATCATTTTTCGATTTTCCGAATTTTCTGACTTTTCCGGTGAATTTCAACGTTTTCTCTCGTAAAAACCATCTCCTGGGAATTGGGAAAACATCAAAAATCATTAGGTCAAATCGGTTCAGATGTTCTCAACTGATGCGCAAGAAAAAAATTCAATTTTCTTCGAGTTTTTCCAGAAGGTTTCGAGTTTTTAACTCAGATTTTCCAATTTTTCTCTTCTTAAAGACTATTATCTCAAAAACTTCCACTAGTAACGAATATTTTCGGTTGTTTTTCTGATAGCTTAGGTTATACTAAGACTGTATGGAAAATTTTTGGAAAGTTCATGGACTAGAATTTTCACTAGAATTTTTTGATTTTCTGCGGCCATATAAGTTATTTTCAGTGTTTGGCCATTATCTCAAAAACTAACTTATATGGCCGCAGAAAATCAAAAAATTCTAGTGAAAATTCTAGTCCATGAACTTTCCAAAAATTTTCCATACAGTCTTAGTATAGCCTAAGCTATCAGAAAAACAACCGAAAATATTGGTTACTTGTGGAAGAAATGTCGGAAAGACGGAATATTGTTAAATTTCAACATTTCATATACCGAGTTCCTTTACTTCGGAGATCGTTGCCATTTTAAGGATCACTTTTAATATTTTATTCCGCTGAGATGTTTTATTCAGTGAAAAAATATACACATAATGAATAAAAAAATTCCGCTGGTAATTACATAAAAAAATAAATTCTCTTTATAGCTAGTACTGTCACTTGCGGCGAGTAGCGTAATCTCTTATTTTCCGCTGTCAAAATTCCGTTATCTTATACAGCATTAAATGATGGCCACTTTTACAGACGTGGCGAGCATACAAATTCGCGACCATGATGCGTGTTGTCTTCAGATGACATAGATGCTCTTTAAAATGCCCTCAAAAATATACAATTCAGACAAAAATGCTATGAAAATGTGTTTTCCGATTCCCCATTCCCAGGGTAAACCAGAATAGTGCCTTTGGATTCGCTTCACAGCAATAAGAAAAAACAAGACAAAAGGTTACATCTATCGAGCGTGGTCACTCAAATGAATACTCAAATGAGGTACAAACGTTTTCCAGTGGATTATGAGGCATACAGAATAGAAATAACCCTGACTGAACACGCAAGATACGGGGGAACTCGTAATGCACGAAAAAAAAACAGTTGGGCATCATTGTGATGTTTGAAATTTTGTCTTTAAAACTCGATTGTCCGAGAGAGCAAGCGAATGTCATTGAATCGTTAAAACGAGATCTCAGATATATGCGGGCGAAGCAGAGAAAATAAGGGTTGGCCAGATTTGGAGTAGAGCACTGTTTTAACAACATTGGCAGTGACCACAGATTAATTTCTTTTCATATTGAAGATATAGCGCAATAGTGTACCGCAAAAAACACTTCGTCATAGCAAAATGATAGTAAATGTATTCAAACTTTGCTTGCATTCAAGGCGGTCTGATTACGAGAAGAATCAACTGACGATCCAGCGACAACAAAGAGAGGAGGATACCATTGCATGCCACCAACAGCAGCAAGGCACGACGGTATGAAGGAAAGTTTGGGCGAAAAGTCGAGTAGCCCTGCATAAGATGGAGATATAGATGCTTACAGCCATAGCCGCACACCTACGCTTAGTCATAGTTTCACCTCTTCTGTCCCTATATGATAAATGTATACTATTCTTGTTTCGATGCTCGTACATTCAGATGTACTGCTCACATAGAAAATAGCTTTAGAACTCGGACCGTACATGGAAATTGGAGATAAAAAATTGTTTTGAAGCGCAAAGTGCATTGAAAGGAGTCGTAGGGGCAATTGATGGTACATACGTCCCATGGAGGGTACCTGCGGATCAAAGAATGGCGTACACCAACAAAAAAATGTTCACCGCTGTGACGCTACAAGCAATTTGTGACCATAAAATGAAATTCACAGATTGTTTTGTAGGTTACCCGAGCTCGGTACACGATAATCGCATTTTTCGGAATTCCGAGATTTACAAAAATGTGAAGCAGAATGTGGGGTGTTATTTCGACCAGGATGAAAGGATTTTGGGTGACAAGGCTTACCCAATAGAAACTTGGTGTATCCATTCATTGATAGAGGAAACCTTACGGATCATCAAACGCTTCGTGCAGGTAAAGGTATTTTAAATTAATTATTTTAAATTATTTCAAACAAGTTATTGAGCGAACTTTTGCAATACTTTTTGGCCGTTTTCGAAGGCTTCGCTATTTAGACATGAAGAAAATCGAATGGATACCCGCAACAATCATTGCAGCATGTGTTTTACATAACATATGCATTGAATTTCCAGAAATGAATGTGGCTGATTATTTGAATGAAGGCATAGTGCATGCGGAAAGAAACAACACTGTAGATATCCCAGTACCGCAAACAAGTACGAGATCGGGCACTTCTGAAAGATTTATTTAAGATTTATTTCATTTGTAAAATTGTAAATGTACGTTTATTTAATTAATAAATGTACATATGTATATAATAAAAAATTAAAATTAAAAATAAATCATAACTTTTCGATTAATTTGAGCATAAGCTGTTTGTGCTCGGCCAGTGCTCGCTCCTGCAAATCTAGCTGCCGCCTAGCTAGATTATTGGCAGTTTCAAGTTTGTCCATTTTCTCTCTGTGCCTCACTTCTGATTCTTTGCGGAAATCGGCAACAGTCTCCGCCACAATTACGTTATGGAACGAATTGACTTTTTCTGTAAAAAAACATTTACTCTTAATTAATATTTCAATTATTTAGTTATATAAACAAACAATTAATTACCAGAGTTCTCAACTGATGTATTGGGGGGGGGGGGGAGTTACATATGCCACAATGTAGCGAATCTTCAACAGCAGCAACAACAACAACATCAGTATTTAGCTGAAGTTACATATCCCACGATAATTTAGCTGACTACACATAATGTAACATCATGCCACACAACAACAGTAACAACATAATAATCTATAGCTGATGAGACATAATACAACAACATGCCATAATGCATCAAATAGCATATCACGTTGTATGTCGTCTTCTTCATTTTAGCTGATACTGCAAAACAAGCAATTCCAAGAAACACCACGAGCAACATGATACCACATTGTCTACATTAAATTATCTTTTTAAATTACTTTAAGATTCATTATTATTCGTGTACTCATTCGACAAACATTATAGTTTTCTTTATAAATAAAATTGTTTTATATATTGTAACTTGAAAATAAAATATTAATATTGCTCTGGATAAATTCCAGAGCTATAAAAAATAAAGAGTTTTCAGCGTGAAAACTATAATTGGGGGGGGGGGGGGGGGTCCCTCTTGTTGAGGAAGCAGTGTTTCATTTATATTGAACCCCATCTGCCTCATTTTTGATAAAACGGCATCGTTAACTTCTATCATTTCCGCGGCACCATTTGAATGAAATCGCAAGAACAAGAATATTTATATATGGATAAATAAATAAATTTTATAATAAATAAAAATAAAATTATACAATTATCTTCATTAACTATGCCAACTAAATCTTTTTCCTGAATAAAATTATTTTCTTCGCTAATTAAAAAATTATATTCCTTCTCCATTTTAAAAGTAGAACTTGACACTTTGACAGTTACAACATTAATCAACAACACTCTCTACTGCAGTTAAAAAATGCCGTTTGGTGTCGATGACAACCTATGCAGTGAACACAAAAGTTGTCGTTTGGTGTCGATGACAACCGAAGCAGACCCATTATAAAAGAATTTTTAGTACTAAAGTTACGCCATCTCTTAGAAAATCCAAAAAACTATGCTATACACCCAATAATAATCGCCAATGATGCAATTCGTCACACTATATATGAGAGTGTAATCTGCACCACAGCAAGGAAATTTACGTTAAGTCATCTAATAGGTATAATATGTTACAAAAGAAACGAGTAAGACCAGCTCCATGCGGTTCACGAACAGCGGGCTAGAGTGTGCCTGCACAACTAGCATTAAATTGTGGAAAGGCTGCTGTAAGAAATCAAGGAAAGGCTAAATTGCCATTCTCAAATGCCTAGGCACGACGGCAATCCATCTAGAACTAGTAAGTGATCTGTCAACTTGTACTGTGTACACCTTTTGCTTACTTATTATAATGTTGTACATCCCTGTATTTATTAATAATTATGTACATTATATATTATATGTATACTTATATAAACCAGATGCTTATGTAGTAAAATCATATTGTACCAAAATTGTATTTAGAATAGGAGAAAAAGATGATTACTGTTGTGACCATCAAACGATGAACATTAAAAATTATAATTAGTCATTTTAAAGTTGAAATTGTAAACTTATTCTCATAAAAGTGTAATAAATTATAAATAATAAAAGTTCTAAATAAAAATACATAAAACTATATCCTAAATAAATAAAAATACTTAAAACTATATTAAAATTTATTAAAAACCCTAAAAACTAACCGCTCGGTTCACAACAGTTGGTGGCAGCGGTGGGATAAAGTTTTCTCAGTTTCTTTCAAAAACTGTAAAAATCGTATAAAACACGGGACAATAAGTCGTACGATAATTAAAATAATGCAAAAAAAAAAAATCCAGTGCAATAATAAATCGTACGATAGTTAATATAATGTGAAAAATATGTATGTATATCAAAGTGTGCACGATCAATATATACTCTATAAACTTTAAAAGAAGTGAATAAAATGCTTAAAAATAGAAACTGATTCTAATATCTATAAAGCACACAAAGTTTGAAAGTTTCGTTCGATTTACAGCATTAAGTGATTATTGTGCAAAAATATTTAATTGTTTAATTCAAGTACATACATACATGTATGGTGATTATAATACGAAAATGTGAAAAATGTATATAGAAAACATTAAATGTAACATATATGTATCGAGAATCATATAACGTGTTACAAGTTTTTATTATGAAAAAATTGCTATTTACTTAAAATAGCGTGTAATAAATAATATTTGAGGTACATCACACCTCGTACATCATAAGCTGTGAATTATACCGTGTTTTAATTTTCCTTGAGTGAACAGTATTCTTGGTCGTAACATACGCCGGCAATGCACAAAAGTATAAATGCTCCCTTGCATTGTAACAATAAGTGCTCTAACAATTGAATTTTGTGAATTCTTAAACTAAAATAAGTTATGACGGACTGTAAGAAATTGAATTTAATAAATTATAATATCGTATAAATACAACAAAATAAAAATCATAGTATGTAATAAAACTTTAATAATATAATCGATAAGTAATAAAAATCGTATTAATATCAATTTAATACATAATCCAACTTAAAATTATTACAATACAAGTTATATAAAATATGGGATCGTTTACATAAATATGTACATTAATTTTTAAAATTTAAAAATCAATTACAACAATTGGAATATCCGACATCGCTAAATGAATGAATTCTATACGTCACCACAGCTGTAATTTAATCAATTTATGGAACCTGTTGTATTGTATCTTCAATACGGCTAATCAACAAAGTCGTAACCGTTGATTGACAGAAATTTTCCTGAAATATCTACAACAACTGGAGATTCAACCATTATTATCATTATGTTATCATCGACGTTCTGTAAGTTCTTTATATTCTATAAATATTTTACAAAAACTTAAAATAACAATAATTTTTTTTATGAAAATCAAAATCTAAAATACACATATTTAAATTAAAAATATATTCATTAATCAAACACAAACAATATTATAAATTTAAAAACAAAAATCATTTCATTAACTTTGAATAAATAAACCAAATATACATAATTATAAAATTTATTAATATTTAAAACTATTTATGTATATAAAAAACATTATTACTATTAGTTGCAAAACAAACATTTTTACGATCAAGTATCGAAATTATTTAAGAAAACTATATTTAAATTTAAAATTATTACAAATAACGTTATATAATTATTTAAATTTAATTCAATTAAAGTTTTAGTACATAATTTGAATTCAATCGTTAATTTCACAGTTAATTTTGAGGTTGAATATTAACCTGCATATAATTATTATATTCATTCAATTCGGAATAATGTTTTAACTTACTAAACCATCTATTATCATGTTATTTTGCTATTATTATGTCATCGTCGAATAGTGACTCTAGCAATCCTGAAAATGAAGATGAATTAAATAGTTCTACTAGCTTCTTACATTTACGAAAAATTGCTATTGAATGTCAAAAGGTTAAAAGCAATCAACATAAAAAACCAACTTCAACAATAAATTTCGAGGAACGTAACATTGATACTCCCTCAATTAAGACAGAACCCATTTCACCAGAATCAGCTCAAATAGAACCAAATTCAATTAATATTTTACAATCTGAACAAACTTCTTCTTCAATACAATCCCCAAAAGAAATAATAATGGCTGAGCTTGATGCAAAATTTGTATTGAAAATAGTTCCAAGTTTTGCAGGTAATCCTAGAGACTTGCATAAATTTATTACTGCCTGTGAAATGGTTCATACTGGGCTCCGTGAGCAAGATAAGCCCCAATTTTTACAATTAATAAAACTAAAGTTAGATGGGAAGGCCTACAATCTAATGAAATACAAAACATTAAACACTTGGGAAGAGTTTAAAAACTTGATCGAAACAGAATTTACGGAGACGAGATCGATTGGTCATCTCCAATTGGAACTTTCATGTATAAGGCAAGAGAGAAATGAGAACGTTAGGTCGTTTGCAAATCGTTTGGAATCGTTGCTACATGATTTAAATGAAGCATGTATAAAATCGCAAGGGCAAGCTGCAGCTGAAACTATTCGTAGTTTAAATTCCAACATAGCCCTTAAAAGTTTCCAAGAAGGATTGGATAGCTCATTTAAAATTATAGTCAAAGCCTGTCGTTTTGATAGTTTAAATGAGGCCATCAATAGAGCAATGGAGGAAGAACTAACATTAAAATATTCAAACAGTTCATTTCCTCATAATCGTACGCCATCTCGATATACACAAAGCTTACAATATTGTCGAAACTGTAAACTTTCAGGACATAGCATAGAACATTGCAATCGAAAATCGAATTATCTATCTAATACGAATAACAATAGCCGTACATTTAATTCTAGAACAATTAACTCTTTTAATATAATTTGCGCTTACTGTAAAAAATCGGGTCACAAAATTCAAGATTGCTTCCTAAAAAAACGAAGTGATTCTTTCAAAGCCAATCAGAATTACAGTACCACAACTTTTAATACACCCACAAGTTCGGGAAATGTCAGCGGACTTTCGAAGCCAGACAGAGGCGTTCCTTCGAGAGCCCGAAAACTTCAGAATGCCTCCAATTCGAATCAAAGTCCAATACAAAATCCGAAAATGTAAACGATCATATCGAATTTGAAGATAATACGACTGTAAAAGAATTACATAAAATTACCAATCCGACAAACTCTTTACATAAATATGTAAATTTAGACATTAATATTTGTAAATACAATCATATACCATTTTTAGTTGATACTGGAGCTGACATTTGTATTATAAAGAAATCAATTATTCATGAAGAAACTATTATTTATCCAGATGCGAATTGCAAATTGAAAGGTATTTCAGACGATCTGTTAGAAACACTCGCTGAATGCGATGGAACCGTTCTGTTAACAAACGGAAAAACCATCGAAGTGACATTCCATATAGTTGACGATAATTTTCCAATTAATGCTTTTGGTATTATTGGTCAAAATTTCCTAAGCGAAAATAAGTGTAACATAAATTTCCAAAATTTATCAGTGGAAATACCAAGCGAATTTGAAACAATTTCATTAAAATTGTTACCTAATATCGAAATAGAAGCTTTAAAATGTATTGAACTTCCATGTCGTTGCGAAAAAATTATAACTTTACCAGTAAATCTTCCAAATGATTTTGAATTTATCTGTCCCTCACAAGAAGTATCTCCATCTATTTTCATAGCTAATTCAATTCAAAAGGTACAATCGAATCAGATCACTCTTCCATTTGTAAATTTATCAGACGAACAAATTCAAATTCAACATTTAAAATTTATTATTGAACCTATTAAGGATTATCAAATATTTACTTTACAAAAAACGAATAACGAACTAAACCAACGCATATCTATTTTAGAAACCTCAATTAACTTCGACCATTTGAATAATGAGGGATTAGGTTCACTTGTGCCAATTTTAAACAATTTTAATGACATATTTTATCTAGAAGGAGATACCTTAAGTACGACCGAGTTATTGAGACATAATATACACACTCTACCAAATACACCTCCGATTCATGTTCGCCCTTTTCGGCAAGCTCATTCTACAAAGGCCGAGATACAACGGCAAGTAAACGAAATGGTAGATCAAGGGATCGTGAAAGACAGTAAAAGCTCTTGGAACTTTCCCTTATTATTAGTGCCAAAGAAATCAACCACTAATGATAAAAAATGGAGGGTAATAATTGATTACCGTCGTCTTAATCAAATCACAGCTGATGACATTTTCCCTCTACCTAATATTTCTGATATATTAGATAAACTCGGAAAAGCCCAATACTACTCCACTCTCGATCTCCAAAGTGGATATCACCAAATAAAACTCTCTCCTTCAGATTCCCCAAAAACCGCCTTCAGCACTGATGAAGGTCATTACGAATTTGTTTGTATGCCGTTTGGGCTCAAGGGTGCCCCTGCTACATTCCAACGAATGATTAATAGCGTACTTAGCGGTTTAAATAATATAAAATGCCTTGCTTATTTAGACGATGTCGTTGTTTTTGGCACCACACTTTTAGAACATAACAACCGACTAATAGATGTATTTAAACGATTTCGGGAATACAATTTAAAAATAAATCCCTATAAATGCCAATTTTTAAGGCAAGAAATAAAATATCTCGGACATGTGGTTACACCGAATGGAATTATGCCGGATGAAGGGAAAATAACAGCAGTAAAGAAATTCCCAGTTCCAAAAAATCAATCTGAAATAAAATCTTTTCTTGGATTAGCGGGATACTACCGTAAATTTATACCACACTTTTCTAGCATTGCTAAACCACTCACGAACTTATTAAAACAAAATTCACCATTTAATTGGACCTTAGGTTCTCAGGCCGCTTTTGAATCATTGAAAGATTCACTCATTAATTTCCCTATTCTGCGAATGCCTGATTTCACAAAACCTTTTAAGTTGACATGCGGTGCCAGTAATATTGGCTTAGGATCAGTGCTTTCACAAGACGTAGATGGATTTGATCTACCTATCGCTTATGCTAGCCGTGTGCTTAACTCAGCTGAAGCAAATTATGGATGCACTGAAAAGGAACTTCTCGCTGCAATTTGGTCCATGTCACACTTTCGACCTTATTTATATGGACATAAATTTGTTTTAATAACAGATCATCGAGCGCTTTTATGGCTGTATAAATTAGAGACACCAACCGCTCGATAAATCCGCTGGCAACTTTGCCTTGGAGATTATGACTTTACAATACTTCATAAACCTGGAAATTTAATAAAAAATGCTGACGCATTAAGTCGTATCAAATTAACTGACTGTTTTATACTTACTCGGTCAGGTTCAAAAAAATTACTCGAACAACAACGGCTCACTATAAACTCACCTGAAAATTCAAACGTGAATCATTCCGATTCTGATCAACATTTAAATAAATCAAACGATCAAACTCAATTAACCGAAACAATTTCAAATCATACTAGTTCAAATCCTTTGGAGGATGAAGGCTTCTTCCAAACTTTAAACTCCGATGAAAATCATCCAAATACAATAAAATATATTACTGACGAATCGGAAATTGAGCAATTATTAAATGAGTTCCATGTGTCACCATTAGGTGGACACCAAGGCGTATACAGGACCTTTTTAAGAATGCAAAAATACTATAATTTTCCAAATATGTATTCAAGGATAAAAAACTTTATAACAACATGTTCATCTTGCCAAATAAACAAACACGGGAAGAATACCAAGGAACCGATGAAAATTACTTCAACTTCTAAAAAATCATTCCAAAGAATTTTTCTTGATATTGTGGGACCATTATCATCCTCATATAATAATAATAAATTCATACTAACAATGCAGGACGATTTAAGTAAATTTTCGGTTGCCCATCCATTACCTAATCATGAAGCAGAGGTTGTTGCTCAATGTTTCGTTGAAAAATTTATTTGTATATATGGTATTCCTGATGAAATCCTTACGGATCAAGGTTCCGAATTTATGAGCAAACTGTTTAAAAATATATGTAAACTTCTTAAAATAAAAAAACTTTCTACCACGGCTTATCACCCTCAAACGAACGGTGCACTAGAGAGTTTTCATAAAACCTTAGCCGAATATTTACGAAATTTTGTTGAATCAAATACTTTCAACTGGGATAGTTTATTGCCTTATGTCACATTCTGTTACAACACTACCCCACACAGTTCCACTAATTATATGCCATATGAACTAGTTTTTGGTTTTAAACCTAATATTCCTTGCTCGATATCCAAAGAACCAGAACCTAACTATACGTTAGATGATTACTACCAAGATCTCAGATATAAGTTGCATAATTCATTCGCTATAGCAAGAAATAACATACTACAGTCTAAAGAAAAGTCTAAAGCATATTATGATAAATCTCTACATCCTACAATATTTAAACAAGGAGATCTAGTATTACTAAAAAATGAAACAAAAAGGAAATTAGATCCTGAATGGCTAGGCCCTTATGAATTACTTGAAATAATTTCCCCGGAAAATTCGTCTATAAAAATTGGGAAATCTTTTAAAATTGTACATAATAATAGATTAAAGAAATTTAAAACACAATAAACGAAATAAAATAAAATTAATAATTTAATAAATAAAATAACTTGTTTTATAACATATAACCTATACTTTTGAATTCAAATAATAAAACTTTATAGTAAACTTAGATATTGATAGCATATTGTTTAATATTATAATTATTAAAATTTATAGCTTTCTGAATGAATAAAAATATTGGAAATTATACATTTAAATAAATAAGATATTAATAAAATCCTGTAAATTTATAAAATAAAAAAAAAAAAAATTTAATGAAACTAAAATGTAATTATATTTATAAGGAAATACTTTAATAACAAATTTAAACATGAAAAAAAATATAATTGTTACCTAGTATACTTTAAGATACTCACAAAAGATTATCCATTGGATAACTTTTGTTTTAAGCGGGGGGATGTACTGTGTACACCCTTTGCTTACTTATTATAATGTTGTACATCCCTGTATTTATTAATAATTATGTACATTATATATTATATGTATACTTATATAAACCAGATGCTTATGTAGTAAAATCATATTGTACCAAAATTGTATTTAGAATAGGAGAAAAAGATGATTACTGTTGTGACCATCAAACGATGAACATTAAAAATTATAATTAGTCATTTTAAAGTTGAAATTGTAAACTTATTCTCATAAAAGTGTAATAAATTATAAATAATAAAAGTTCTAAATAAAAATACATAAAACTATATCCTAAATAAATAAAAATACTTAAAACTATATTAAAATTTATTAAAAACCCTAAAAACTAACCGCTCGGTTCACAACAAACTGATGCCTTCTTAGCCCTATATGTTGTGGCACAAACTTCGTTTGAGCAGATAAACAACTATAAAAGCAGGCTGAGCAACTGGAAGCTGAAACTAAGAACAAAACACAGAACATATGGAACTGAGTGGCTCTTTTTACCACCGGGAAGTTTTCACAGTATTTTTATGTGAGGCCGAAGTCAAGTCAACGAAACAACACCTCCGGAAAGTTGCAGCTGAAATAGAGGCATGTTTGAGCTCTACGCCTTCATATTACAAACTCAGTCAATGCTTTTGGAAAAGATAGTGTAAGGAATATCTAAGGCTCTCACGACTACAACTTATAGGCCAAAATGGTTACAAGAACAACTAGCCGCTCTAACATACTTTCTAATCAAGCCGCGTATCATTCGTTTCATTTCGCAATCGCGTCACCATTTTTGGTCCTTCGAGCTGGATCATTCGTGCCAGCTTGCGTGATACAAGCGTCAGTACAGTTCTCGAAAGAGCATGGAACCTGCAATTTCATGCCAGACGTGAACGACGAAATCGTTCAGGTCGGCGATTGATCGTCGTCGAGGAAAGACGTGTTTTTGTCTCTCCTCGAAATAAATAAATTATTTAATATAAATTTGTTATAGTTAACTAATAAATAACTAATAATTTTATATGTGTTAAATAAATAAACAATAATAATAATATAATAATAATTTGTGTAAATTGATAAGTAAAGTGAAAAGTTGTACATATTGTATGTTTATATAAATTTGTGTGTGGTGTGTTTGTATTGGTGTAGAATATGTACGTAACAATTTGCACTTATATTACATATTTTAATACCGTTGCTTGAATTCATCACACGCGCTATATGTAAACCTTCAATATGTATGACTTTTTTGATTCCAAAGGATGCATAAGATAAGTGTTGTCCATTTATTCATTGTTTTAATACATATTTTAATTATTATATATACTTTTTCCAAATAAATTTTAAGTATATAAATCTTTTAACTGTATTTTATAACTCATAAAGGTGTAGTGTACTAGTATTCTCATCTAGTGGGTCAATCGGGTATAGTTTGCGCGAGAAAGGGATTTTTAATGCCGTTGTTCTGTTTTTGTTACACTCGCTTAACAATTTTTGTTGTTGTTTTGCTACGATTATTTTTCGTTTTTTTTGCCGGTAATTTTGAATTCTACGTTTTGTTTGGTATACATATATATTTACTCGTACATTATATATTTTGCATGGAGATTAGTATTGGAGGTGTATAGCGGGGTATACATTCCAATATCCACTGAAAATGTGGTTTTGCGATGTATATAACTTGTTATATGCTTTTAGCTTTGGCTATATTGGCCGTTGGGTATATATGTGTTAGTTACGAAGAGACAATTTACAAGATCAGGGTTGTTTTTGTTTTCATATTATTTTATTTATATTCATTACATAATTATTATATATTTGTTATATGCATATAGCAATGCACCTAGAAGACAAGGCAATACTGCTTGTTACGCCATCAAATTTATGTCTAAATAAACACATAACATTTAAGGGTTTAATGAAATGTTTAATGCATATTTTGATAATAATATAATATGTAAATTATTTTTTACCAAATATAAAACACTCGGATCATTTATTTGACTTTAATGCCATACCAAAGATTGAAATCGTCGACATAAAATGACGTCATATAGCAAAATTTTTAAAGCAATGAGACCATTAGTATCTAGGTGCACTGCATATAGGTATTTACTTTTTGTGCTTGTGTGTGTAAATGTTTTTCGATATGAAAAGACACAAAAAGAAGATCAAATCATAGATTTTAGTTGTTGTTTTCCTTGTTGTTCGATTTTTCATTGATTTCATTTGTGTGATCAATTTTCACAGAGGCGCGAGGATATGGTGGAGCCGTATTGCAATAAATTTTCTTTGATATTTGTGGTAGAGTGCTTTGAATAGATTTCGTTCATGATGAGTGGTTGGTCGGTGTCTGCGGTTTATGATGGTGGTTCATTGAACATTGTGTTTCTCAACTTACGGAGGGTTATATTCATATTCGTCGTTACCTGTATTTGTAAGCTATTTTGGGCTATTTTAAATCGTTTTGTTCGGGAGTTGATGTCAATCAATTGTTGGTATAAAAAGGCAAATTTGCAGTTTTGCATGGAACCCTTGTCTGAGGTTTGGATTTGTGTATCCAGGCTGGTATCTTTGCTGAATATTATATAGATGTTTTTCTTAAAGTTTACCGTCGGTTTCGCGGGAGTTGAGTCATTTTTTAAATTTTAGGATGATCGGTCGTACGTTGGGGTTTTTGAGCTGTAGGATTGCCGCGATACTTTTATAATCACGGCTGTATGAAGCATGGGTATTGTCGATTAATGATGTTGATGGGAGATCGCTTGGCGAATGGTAGAGGTGTCACGGGGAGAGGATTCAAACCGTCTTTTGGGGTTGTTTCGGATATAACTTTGTGTGTGGCAGTGTGTTTTTTGGTTATAGAGGGGGTGGGTATCGAGTACTCCTGGATAAACACAACATATTCTTTGGTACATTTTACTATGACTATTTATAAAATAATTCTTTTCACAATGTGATTTCAGAGATTATTAGAATTTTACTAATATTCCTTCATCCAATTATTCAGCGTTTGACTATTAAATCATTATATATATTTTAATTTGGTGAGAAATTTAGAGTTATCGAGGTTTACCAGGTGTTTATTATTAATACTATTATTCAATCCAGTTCCTGATTAAGCTAATTTATTTAGTTATTTCTAATAAAGATTTTTGATTACAGGATCTTTGAAGTCGTAATATTTTCTAATTAAAAATAAAATTTTAATTTAAAAGTTAGAAGAGCAGACAATAGGAATCATAATGGCTATCGGGTTTCTAATAAATTTGATATTTCAGCGAATACTTTTTGGAATTGCAGATATCTTGGAAGCTACAGATTAAATTTGAAATGCAGTTAAATATTGCTGTACTTAGATAGTTTTTCAGGGATCATGGCTTTTTTTAATTAAATTATTTTCAAGGTTGTTTCGGGAGACTGTCATGAAGAGGTTGTTTGGGAGACAGTAAATTGGTGAAGGTTTTGATTAGCTTGTACTAGGTTTGATAAACAATTATCGCATGGTTGTTCTTTTTATGATTTATTTAATACGATTGGGTTATTTGGGAAATGGATCCTACAGTTGTGCTAGCTACTTATTAATTCTACCATCTTACAGATTCCTGATTGCTTTAAAATAACTATACAATTCTGGTTTAATTTATTTAGGTATTGGGGGTCTAAAACTGTGCCAAATGTACATTATTGATATTACATATCAGATTAGCTGTTTTTGAAACCAGTTTTCATTTGGCCATTAGGGATGGCAAGGACAAGTGATCTTCACATTATATAATTTTTTTATTTAACTATTTTTTTATAAATAAATCCATTAATTCAACAGATTCACAAAGATTCTACCAGTTGAAGATAAAAAGAAGGTCGCCCGTTCCTTTCGTGCTTTGATACTAGTACTGCAATATTTAGTGATTTCTGGATTCGATTTATTTTAATTTATTTTGATTTAACTTGTTTTAAGAGAAATTTAGTTAATACTAATCATAACATTACATTTATTTCATTCAAGCTAATTTAACATTTAACATAGCTAATGACATTTTATTTCAGGAAATTTACTGCAACTTAATTAATAAAAATTTTTAGTTATAATTATATTTTTTTTAGGGTGCTGAGTTCTGAATATATCGAAAAAAATCAAAAATACATAATTGTGTTGTCTTGTGCTAACCGTCTTATATTACATTTCAACTAACAATTTACTAACTATTGACTACTTAGGTGTCTGAAACCGGGTCAATTTCCATAATAATTAGCAAACCTTTCCTATCCCTCCATCTTGTTATATGTAAAAGAGTGTGCGGATGGGCCCGGCGTCAACCGGGAACCTTACTTAGGTTTGGTCGCACATTCCAATCAAAGACGTGAACGACGAAATCGTTCAGACGCATATCGACCACGTGGCGTCTCGGTAAAAGGAATTTTGTGACTTACAAAACCTTTCAAAATGTTTCATTTTAGAAACCACTGGATGTGAACGGTAATGTTGAAGAGAACCGAACTTTCCAAGAGAAATTGGAATGAGTACTTTGTTCCATTAGGTATTGACAAATGGCTAGCAACCGAAGAACAGAAAAAGATATATTTGCTGTTATCGTTGATTGTTTTGATGATGCGAAAGTTAAGTTACAGGATACAGTTACAAATATCATTAATCTCATTGGTGGTCGTTTGGCGTCAAAACGAATCATCTTGTATGGCCGATACATGTTCCATATATATGTTCACAGAATGAACGGTCAAGGTTCTTGGTCAAGTAAAAATTCCATGTCGTTATGAAAATAAAAACTATCAAGTAGTTGATAATGAACATTGTGCAGTATTGTCAGAAAATGCGTGTACCTTACTTGGGCTAATAAGGTACAGCAAAAATGTAGTGCGTTCTAGCCATGTATAGTTAAAAGTGTTAATAATGAACTGAAACCTATATTGTTAATTCCAGTGGTAATGCCGTAAATGAAGCTAATCGATTAATTGAAAAATATAATGATGCGTTTGAACGTTCTGCCGGGAGAAGTAGAGATCGAAATTGATGAAAGTATTAAACCTGTTCAGTGTCCTCGCAGAATTCCTATATGGCGATGCGATCAAAACTTAAGGAATAGTTGGATTTACTAGTGAAAGATGACATTATTATACTTGAGCCAGCCAATCCAATACAAAATGGGTGAGTAATATTTTGTTGGTAAAAAAATAATACTTTCAGAATCTGTCCCGACCCAATTACATTAAACGTTGCCATCAAGAGACCTCATTGTCAAACCCCAACAATGGATGAAATTTTACTAGAACTTGGTAAAGCGAATACAAATGAAGTTGACAGAAGCTAGTAGCAAATTGACTACTTTTCGGACTCCATTTGGCCGCTACCGTTTGCTGCGTCGACCTATTGGAATCTCGTCAGTGGCAGAGCTTTTCCAAATGGAAATGTATTCAATCGTTCATGATTTGCCAGGTGTTGAAATTTTAGCAGATGATGTACCAATTTATGAAAAAGGGGAAACTATCGAAGAAGCCCTCATTCAACACAAAGTAAATTTGGAGAAACTATTACTACGTTTACGAGAAAATAACTGTAAATTAAATAAGAGTAAATTGAACCTGTGTTGTTCGACAGTATTGTGACAGATATAGGATTAAAAGCTGATGAATCAAAAATCACTGCTATTAAGAATATGCCATCACCAAAGGATAAATGCGGTTTACTCCGATTCTGAAGTATGCTGAATTATTTTGGGGCGATTCATACCTAATCTTAGTACAGAAAGTAATCTGCTTCGCAAGTTGACGTTAGATAAGTCACCATGGTCATGGATATTTCGAGATTGGAAAGCAGCTAGCAATGGAATGTGATTCAAGCAGTAATGGACTGGGTGTAGCAGTTTTCCAGGAAAATCAAATAATGGCATATGCATCTCTTACGTCAACAGCAGCAGAAATATTTACGGGATGATTGAAAAGGAACTGCTTTCGCCTAAACGTTTGCAATTGATGCTGATGGTACTGCAGCGAACAGGAGAGTTTCATAAATAATATTAAAGTGGTTCATTCGCTGAAAATTTCTGATGAAAAAATTCAGAATATAAAATATGAAACATTAAACGACCATTCACTTCAAAAATTGATCTCGTTGATCTCAAATGGTTGGCGAACCGAATCAATCAAATGCCAGATGATATTAAAGTATATTTTAAATATAAACATGAACTGTCATATCAACATGGACAAATTTTTAGAAACGGAAAGATTTTAATTCCGTTTTTTTAGAAACAGAAAGATTTTAATTAAAACAATGGAATAGAAAGATCAATCAATTTAGCAAAAGATTTTGGCCGAATATATCATCTGATATCAAAGAAAAGGTGCAAATGTGCGAAATATGCATTAAATACTCGAATTCAAAGTCGCATCCACCCAGTCTCACGAAGTACCAACATATCCATTTCAATCGGTGTCAATGGATGGTCTGACTATCAATGGTAGATCATATTTAGTTACTGTAATCTGCAAACGAAATTTTAGCCGACATGGTATTCCACAAACAGTTTGTACGGACAGTGGAACAATTTTTGTAAATACATGATTTAAACAATTTTATGAAAATTGAGGATTTTCACATGCCTCATCAGTAAAAAATCAATCGCAAAACAAATAATAAAGAAAGTGGAAAACTCTAACGAGGATTTATGTTATTGTTTATTGCACGGGCGCAACTCTCTTAATACAATAACTAGCAGCCCTGTGCAAAGGATCTTTTCATTTAAAATGAGATCTGAAAGCAAGTTTTATTATGATATGAAAACGAAATGCTTGCCTGATTTGAACATAGGCGGTAGCCATTCAAGTTTATCCACAGCAAAATAATAATTGGACGTTAGGCGTTGTCGAACGGCAGTTGAAAGATCGTTCCTACCGCGTTAATGTTGAGGGTTTGTTTCACCCTTAGATGGATTATAGTAAGCATAAAACCTTTCATTAAGGCAGACGAGTCGCAGGAAAATAAAAATTTGGATACACAAATCAAGCAACATGTCGAATGATTCAGGACAAATTGAACCATCTGGAAGCAGCATTTGTGATTGCCCTAAACGTAACAAAATACGTTAAAGGAAAGAAAATGTATGGAGTGGTTGGGAAGTTGATTGTGTATAAGTAAATATGAATTATCATAGTCGTTGTCATACAGATTTGACGCCAAATGGAAGAATTTCCTACGAATGTGTACTTAATTCGAGATCTACTGAAATAGACCAATGTACGGAACAATCACAACAAAACCATTCCAATAAAACAACAACAACGTAAAATTCTTCTTTTCTTCCATTCTTCTATTATCAATGGTGATTTGTTAATAATTTATAATTGGTCATTATCTAACCGACTCTCTCTTAATTCTAGATTTTCTATAATACTGTATGAACATTTAGGGTTAATTCTCTCTAAATCCCTTTCACACATTCTTCTGCATTTTCTATATGGTGACGTTGATTTGCTTGGAATGCTTCAGGATAATATGAATGTTCTCTAAAGATGTTTCAATGCTTGTACTCGTTTCATTTTTAGTATTAAGAAATAAACAACCTCCCTATTTATTTAATAAGTTATTGTTCCGTAGGTCTCATTAATTAAATTTACAATCTACCCCCAATGAAACTGTGCAGATCTTTAAAAACATTCTTTTCTGTTTGTTAAAGGTATTTCTCTTGTCGATCAATACATAAATAAATAAATTAAAAAAAGGAAATGCGCATGCTCTTATTCCACTTCAAAAATAATACTTAGTCCCCTTCCTTTATAGTTCACACTGCTTAAAATTTTTGCTCTCGCGAATAAACTTTTTAATGAAATACTTGTCTAGAGTGCAATGAATACAGTGAAAATAACCAGTAGACTTTTCATAGTATCTCAATATATTTAGAAACACCGGCGTCCTTACACGATCTTTAAATTCAAGAAATATCTTTGATAAGCGAAAGGTGGATGAGTTGTGACACCTTGTTTGCTATAGGCCGTTCAAGGAACCTAACGATATATCTTTGTATATGGCTTGTTAGAAACATCTAAATAAATAAATCAAACAAATCAGCTTTCTAACATCGTACGTTCGGAACTCTAGAATTTCATTATTAAATACTTGTGGTTATTAATTTCAAGGTTAAAATCTATTTGATACAATTAATTAAGTAATAATTTAAATTATGTTTTATCGTCTTTCTTGCGATGAAATCTCATTCATTTAACCTTCATATTTTATAATTACACACTCACAACATTAAGTAAGTCTACACAAGAACTAAATAAGTGACCCAGATAAGCAAGATAAAGCTCTAAACCGACTTTCAAACTTGATCTAGGAATGATGGTTATTTTTGGAGACGTGGTACAGTTTAGTCATCCACCAAAAAAATAAATTGTTGTTTGTTTTAGTTGTGATTTTATATTTTTAAGAAATGGTTCACGGTACAATCATGAACCAAAAATAAAATGAAGAACACAAATTCTCGTAATATTAATTTTTATTGCAAGAAAAGTTTATAACTGTTTCGTTTCTAAACAATGATGAAATGTGTTAAATGAATTAGTCAATGAGCTGCATAACAGAAGAGCATAACAACATAAGATGAGTTAATCAGAATATTTAAATAATCATGTACGCAATGTCTCAATTTTTTTTTATTTGCATAACACCAATATATTTTATGAATCATCGACGTTGGTTGGCCTTTATCAAACTGATTTTATACATTGCATCAGAAAGTTGTAAGTTGGTCCAGCAAAAAACACGTAGCATAAAACTATATATAAACATATAATGTGAATAAATTCATTTCACGATTTACCTAGTTTCCAGCGGCCAAACACATTTGCCGAATACATTTCGAATATAAACGTAGACT
This sequence comes from Nephrotoma flavescens, assembly GCA_932526605.1. Taxonomy (NCBI): domain Eukaryota; kingdom Metazoa; phylum Arthropoda; class Insecta; order Diptera; family Tipulidae; genus Nephrotoma; species Nephrotoma flavescens. The sequence continues at coordinate 67,213,544 of OW052221.1, read as the reverse complement.
CCGAAACATAAAAATGTTCCATTTGAAAACTAGTATTGAGCATCTCAAATTTAGAGAATGTACCTGACATGGAATTTAGCAACTATACGTGTCTTTCATGTTTAGCACCCAAGAAAACCCCAAATCTATTTCATTATGAGCTATGCTTTTAATTTATATCAATCACGCCAGAGATATATATTTTGGAATTTTACTTGTAGGTTTTTTTTTCAAGTAGTATATGGTCGGACGGAGTAATGGTTTATCTTCAACATCTGTGACAGTATCAATTCGTATTACATTATCCTAATCCTGCATCAGCACTTGGGTTTACAAAAGGCCAGATGGCCGACTACGAAATCGCCAAGAGTAATTTTAGCCGACAAGCCCTCTTACTAGACACAGCTACGTTGCCGATACCCCATAGTAATGACGAAAGTGTTAATTCTTTTGTGCTCATATTACCCAGCCACTTTTGTTTTAACGACACAGCGTGCACCGAGTTACGTTCGAGAAGTACGTTTTTAACGTCTTCTGCTTCAGACCCGCATATACATTGACAGATATTTTGAATCTCTGTAGATATAGGCTTTAAATTTACCATGTTCAGAGATTATTTGGCCCATCGAGCACGTTAGAGGTGTTTTTAATTTGAGTTTTTCTTTGATGTCAGGAATAAAGTAATTCATTCCACCTTCTTTACCTTTTTGATTAGAATATATTCACTGGGACTATGCCGGCACCACAACAGCATCTTTAGACACTGTTCAGTAAGCCTTTTTTACTTGTAGTAACATATAGCCGTGGCATACGTGAATAGCATATTCCTCTCTTGATCCTCTCGCCAGGGAGTGGAATAGTTTCTTAGCGTTTTCACATACTCTTAGAACGTTAGAAGTTACGCCCATACGTACATCAAGATGAACTCATAGATATTTCACAGTCTTGACTATTTTCAAGGTTCGACCGTTTAACGATATTGTTGGAGGTCGGGTCGACAAGAGTCAAATTTGCCTTTTAGGTGACATTTTATTTGCTGCACACCATTGGTTCATACTATTTAATGCGATTTGACACTGACGCTAAAGTTCGAGTCTCGAGTTGCCATGCACCAGAATAATTTTGTCATCCGCGATTGCAATTACATCAAGGTCATTAATAACAGGAGAATGATCAGACATTAGACTTTCATTTTCTAAGAACATGTAGCATTCCGATATGCCTTTAGTGATGTAGGAATCTATAAGGTGTCGGATTTTGTTAAGATCAGGTGTCCAGTACGTTGGTTTCCTTCTGACAAGGAAGGGTCTCCAGGTGCCCGGCTCCGATTTCGATGCAACTTTAATATGTTGTAGAGGAGTGAAAAATAAGTGACACGTATTTTTTTTAAGTGCTCAATCCCCTTCTAAAGGGGTGAAAACCGCCCTTGAAGTTGGGGGTAAAAAAGTGACTTTCGATAATTTTCCTCGAAAAACATGAAAAAATCTGCAAGTTTTTTAGTCCAAAATAGGTATTTCAGAAACTTACATTATATATTATTTTTTCAAAAATTTTGGTACTACCTAGGGGGTGAAACTACCCCTAGGAAGGGGTTGTAAAATAAAAAAAACTGTCCTAAAAATCCAAATTGATGCGGAAAATTCTGGAAAAAATTTATATTACTCCATAAAAAAATATAAGGTTGACGTGTTCGAGGGTTTTTCGAAACCACCCTTTCTCAGAGGGTTAACCACCCCTAGAGACGATTCTTTAAATTCGCTCAGGACGAGTTCTTTGTCCTCCTCAATTATGATCATTAACATAGATTCTTACCGATATCATTGATGTTTAGGGGTGAAACATCCCCTAACGGGGGTGAAATTTGTAAAAATTGTTAAAAATTCCAAGAAAATTTCGCAATTTGGTGGAATAATTCTAGAAAAAATATATAAGATCCGCGAAATTGGGATAAAGGTTTGCACGTTCAAAAATTTCATGAATCATCCGCTTTGACTGGTTTCAACCGCACTTGAATTTGGGGGTGTAAGAGCGACTCTCCATATTTTTCCCTACAAAACATGAAAAAATTCGAAAGTTTTTTACTATGAAATACGTATTATTTGTTCAAAAATTTTGGAAATCCCGGAATGAAACAACTGCTAGGAGGGGGTTGAAAACCAAAAAACTTGCATAAAATACCAATTTGATGCGGGAAATAGTGGAACAAATAAATATCACTCAACAATGAAAAAGAAGTTTGAGGGATTTAAGGATTTTTTAGACTGGAAGTGTTTTCCTATCCTCCAGTATCTCAATTATCCGGCATCCAATTAACCGGAAACTCAGTTAACCAGAATTTGAATTTTTAGGATTTTTTTTTGGATTTTTCTCTTTTTTTCCTTTCATATTCTTTTTTTTAAATCATTTTGAAATTTACAATTGCTTTTTGAATTTTTCAGGTTTTTGACATTTTTATTAATGAAAGTATTAGTTGAAAACTTTCAATGGCTTTCATTTTCATAAAATAGTAAAAGCCCAATTATCCGGCATCCAATTAACCGGAACACTCAGTTAACCGGAATTTAAACTTTTTGGAATTTTTTTTTGCTTTTTCCTTTTTCAGAAGGGAAATTATTTTTTTTATTATTCGGGGATTCATAGAAAATATACTTTCCTTTATTTTTTTCTGTTTTATGCATTATTCTATTTGAATTGAATGTGTAAAGTCGTACCCCAACTAGGGTTAGTGAAATATTGAATATATTAAATATTGGGTACTCGTAAGGGTGTACTCGTATACATAATATGTATGTATTTCTTAATTGTAATAAATTCAATTAACTGGCGGTTTTTGGTACATAATTTGAAAATAATAAATAAACGAGAATCCTAAAAAATAATGAAATGCGAAATTTTCGTAAAGTTAAAATTTCGGTTAACTTAGTGTTCCGGTAATTGGATGCCGGATAATCGGGCTTTTACTGTAATATGAAAATTAAAGCCATTCAAAATTTTCAACTAATGCTTTCATTAATTAAAAAGTGCAAAAAAAAATTGCAAATTGGGAAATTGCAAATTGAAAATGAATTAAAAAATGCATATGAAAGAGAAAAGAAAGAGCAAAGAGCAAAACAATCCTAAACATCCCAAACAAATTCCGGTTAACTGAATGTTCCGGTTAATTGGATGGCAGATAATCGGGCTTTTACTGTTATACATTTCTACGATTTCGACTTTGTACATTTTATTTCATTTTCAAAATGACTTAAAAATACACATTTATGTCATTTATAAACACACTTCTTAAATAATTTTCAAAGTAACTTATGATTATGCATTAATAAAGTCAGCTTTTTTTATTTCGTTTTCGTTACAGATTATGGTCTCGATACTATCACAGCTAATCATGCACAATTTTGGTTTCATCGGTTCCGTTCCGGGAATTTCGATATTAAAAAAGCACCACGCATTGGAATGCCTATCGTCAAAAATGTCGATAAAATACTGGAAACTATCGAAGTAGGCCGGCATGTCAGCTGTCGGTAGCATCGCCCAAGAGCTGAAGGTCGATCACAAAACAGTTTTAAACCATTTGCATAAGACTGAGTACAAAGGAACCTCGATGTTTGGGTGCCGATGAGTTGACGCAACAAAACTGGATGGGTCTTGATTCCATCTGCGAATACTTGGCCAAACGAAAGGAAATCGAACCATTTCTAAAGCGGGTAGTAACGGGCGACGAGAAATGGGTTATGTACGACAATATCAAGCGGAAACAAGGCGTTTTGGAAAAACGGCATAATGAAATTGCCTTCTAAGTGGCAACGAGTTATCGAAAAAACGGTTCAAATTTGAGCCAAAACGGATGATTTTAGCCATGTTAAATAAAGCTCCGAAATAAAATAAAAATAATAGATTCTTTTTTCCTAACGTTATATTTCTTTTTATGTATTAGGTGTGCAAGTAGAAACTGTGCTTTTTTAAGTCAAATTCAGCTTTATTGAAAATATAATTGTTACCGAATTATCGAAATATTCACCATTACTATCTATGATGTTTTGCCATTTATCGGGTAGATGATGAATGCCTTCGCGATATAAAGTTGGTGGTTTCGAATAAATAGTGATCGAGCCATTTTTGAACATCTTCAAATTTCGTGAACTGCTGTTCTTTCAAATATGACGACATCGATCTGAATAAGTGGTAATCAGAGGAAGCCTAGTCTAGAGAATACGCCGCATGCTATAAAACTTCCCAGCCGGAGAAGATGAGTTCCTGGGTGATCGATTTTGCTGTATATGGACGATATCACCTTCCGCCTTTCTTAACCGTTAAATTGTTCTTTTCCTCCAGAGCATCACATAATTTGACCAATTGGGCCTGACAACATTCAGCTGTAACAGTTTGATCAGGTTCAAGAAGCTCGTAGTAAATGACTCCTTTCCAATCCCACCAGATACACAGCAACACTTTCTTGGCATGAATATTCATTTTTGCAACTGATGTTGATGCCTGCCTGGGTCAACCGATTGTTTTCCGCGTTTAGGATTATCGTACAAAATCCACAACCGATAAAGCAAACTCATTACATCTGCATGAATATCTGCACTCTTCGGTTTTTGTTTTCTTCGGTCAGTTTATGAGGAACCCATTTTCCTTTTATCTATGTATTTTTCCCATTGTGATTCCTTGCTTTTTGAGTTTGACGTGGATTTTCTTTCAGTAAAACTTTTAGTTATGAATATTCGTTTTCAAATTAATTTTACTAGACCTGGACGTGGGTCGTCCTCAAGACATATTTTGTAATCTCATTTTCTCTATCTTGGATACGTTTACAAAGAAAGCTGCTTGGGGAAATCGGTACTGCTATAGCTTCACCCATCCTTAGTTAAATATCAATACAGCCGGATTCATCAATATACAGCCTGCACCACGAGGAGGTATGAATCTCGGTTTTTGCCCCCCCACTCCTTCTTCAACTTTGTTTGTTAAATTCATTAAATTAATTTTTTTAGTAATTTTTTTTTATTTGCTTTTTTTTTTAGTTTTTTTTATTAGTAATTCATTTTGTTACTCAGCCGATGACTAATCGCACACCTGTGCATCAATAGATTAATTTTTATTGCTTATTTTTTGTCCCTCTTTCTTTTGTTTAATTTTTGCTTTTTTCTGCTATATATAACAAATTTTTACTTTTACAAACCAGTAGATACTCCTGATGATGACCTAGCAAGTCGAAATCGATCGAGTGATTTTTTAAACTTTTTGAACGAATTTTTTAGTTAAAATATTCAAAAATCTAATTCTGCGAAATAAAAACAAGTATTTAATAAAATGTGTTTATTAAGTATAAGTGTGTTTCGCCAAGTGCCTACGGCAAATAGCGTAAAAAGTATCATTCATAAAAGTTCAAGTCAAGCATGATTTTAATTATCATTCAAATTTTTTAAAATTAATAACTAATTTTTTCGTTTTTCACAGAAACTTTTAAAAATTCAGTACATTTATGTATCGACCGTTTGCAGGATTTACATTCGATAATTTCACTAACGTTTTGTAACTGCTTCTCAAAACAATATTGGCAATGATTTGTCACCGAATCCGAATTGTCAAATACAATTCCGATAATCATTTTTAATGCTTTATTATTCGCTGTAGCATCGTTCGAATGAATGTCCGCAATCTGTTTATTATTAATTGCACAAATAATATAAATACCACAATTGTAACCATCAACTTGTTGTGGTAAGGCACTTGTAACACATGGCCTTGGGTCCGCCCAACAACACGAGGCACACTTGTCATTTGCGGGTAGCAATCAGTGGCTGGGGGGTTCTTTGATACTCGTGGGGAAGGGAAGCCATTTTACAATAATGATTTACTAAAGTGTGCTACCGGAAGGAGAAACTTCTAGATCAAATCAATGCTACTACAACAATCATCCTCCTACAATATTACGTTTCTAATCTTTGGTCATTATACCAGTGCTAACCCAAAAAGCTTTGAACAAAATATGTCTCAACATACAATGACATGATACCGACTATTCGAGTACAAAAAAAAAATCCATTCACAGAAAATGTATGAAACAATAACAACAATAATTACTATTAATAATACTAATATAGGTTCATAATAATATTAAGAACAAGAAAAATAAGAACGTACATATATAATATAAAAATGTTTTTTTATGTTTTTAAATAATAATGAAATATCTACGTCACCGAAAATAAATGTTGTTGTTGTTGGGATGGTGTCCTTATCACAGCTATCCGCTATTCGCTATCCGCTTGGGTTACCATATGGTTGTCGGCAATTAAACGGCTGCTTTCTTTCTCGTTGGTATTCCGCTTCATTGTTTATATGCACATACTAATGCAACGTTAAATGTCCAGACTTACTTCGAAGCGCAATAAATAGGTAATATTAAATTCTTATTGTATGGAGAGTTTTTTTTTACACCCTCGTATGTACACTAACAATATTTTTTCTTATTTCGCGCTTCAGCATTTACGGGGGCTTTTACTTAGCTGGATTCACATATATTAATTTGACGTGTATTAATATTTGACATAACAGCTATTCTAGTTTATTATATATATTTATATTATTTATCACTTTATTGTTATATATTTTTGTCCATTCACATTAATGTCATCCAAAGAAGCAAACAAGAAACATAACTTCCCAGGAAAGCTCGATTTACATGCAATGTTAAACTCAAAATTTTCACCATTAACAACTATGAATTTTTATTTAAGTAAAAAATTTCATCCATATTGTTTTAATACACTTGTACACAAACATGAATTTTTGGTTTAAGAAAATTTTTTTCTTTTATTTTTAAATGTTGTGTTTTTTTTATTTTATTGTTTTTTTATTTTTTTTTTTCGAATTAATTTATAGGATATTCGTTTAAGTAATTTTATATGTACATGCCACTTAACATTATAATTATTCTACAAACTATACATTATATTTTTTTTTATGGATTTTTTTATGTTTTGTTTTATTTTTCCCTTAACTTTTTTTTTTTTTTTTTTTGCGGGTTTTTTTTTTTTCTAATTTTTTTTCGCGCACGATAAATATCCAAACTTTTACACTTTTACTATACAGAGACTTTCTTCTTTTCTCCCTCCCTTTCGCATTTTGTTCACAGCTTTTATACCTTCGTTCCCCGTTTTTTTTAAGTCATTTCCCCGCCGTTTACAATTTTATTTTTTTTTGTCTTGCTTTAAAGTAGTACCCGATGTGATCTACCATAAAACAGTGCAGGAACCTATTGTATTCAAAATTGGGGCGCGTATCAAATCGAAGTTTGTTTTTTTTTTGTGCCAATCGTTACACACTATTACTGCAAACTGTCAACTTTTGAGGCGGTTTTCTATAAAACTGAAGTGCTTCATTAGCAAAATGCTCAAATTTCTTAGAAATTCTGATCAGAATTGTCCCAGGAGCTAATGGATCGTAAGTAACAATTTTTGATTTTTTGAAATGGCTAAAAGAAAATGATTATTTTCGCATATAGGGATTATAATATTTTTATTGCATTTATTGGTGAGTAATAATTCCAACCGAGTGGTTTCGTCTAAGGCCTTATAAACTTGTTTGTCGCCGAGAGTTTTTAAAATTTGATATTGGTCCAAACAAGCATAATTGGAGCCTTTTATCAGAATGTTTAAACATATGACCTTTGTTGAAAAAAAAATCCTATCAAAGAGACTGGTGTATGAGAAACTGTATAAATAAGTCTCGAATAAATTATAAAAATTAAATTTGAAGACCACAATGTTGTAATCAATCATTTTTTCGCAGTATTCATCTGGCATCCGGCAGCAAGCATTTAATTTTGGAAGCAGGAATCGCCGTATCGCTCGTTTGCCTGAATTTTTTATAATTTATTCGAGACTTTATACGGAGTCACGTGGGCGAATTCATTGTGAGGACGTGTTTTTTTTTCGTCCTCCGCTGTTTTTCGTTCGTTCCTGGTGTTTGATGTAATTTAAGTGTTAAATCAGTTTTAATAATTTAAATCTAAACCTAATTATTTTAAATATAATTGGGGTCAACTTTAAATATTTTTTGTAATAAATAAACATTTTTGCTTAATGAAAAAGAAATTTTTTAACCAAGTGCAAGGGGATGGATAAAAGAATGGCGAAGAAAGTGAATTATGTATTTGTGTAAAAAAGTGCAGTGTATATAGGGTATGGAAGGGAAAAAAAATAAAATTAAATTTAAATCAAATACTTGGGTGGTTCCTTGGAAATAGGGAGTCATTTGAAAAAAACAGAAATTAAATAATAAAAATAAAAATAGAAAAGGCATGCACTCGTGATTGGATCGAGCCATCCACCATTAATCGCGAGTTTCTACAGCACAAACAGCAACACAGGGGGATGAAGGAAATTTTTCGCCATTTTGCCGGGTTGATGTGTGATGCAGCAACAATTGCATCAATCCTTCATCCATATACACGATTTGTTTATTTTTGTAGATTTGAATTCAGTGAAGTTTGGTGTTGTGATGATTTTGAATAGTATACTGCTATGCAATTGTGTGTGTTGTGTGAATGTGTGATTTAGGCGTTTGAACGTCTTGAAATGTGTGTAAATGATAAATGAATGATTGACGTGAAATATGACATAACATTTTGTTGTGTCATTATTTGTTTGGCAATGATGAACCTGGGGCGGTATGATGTACCATCACTTCGAATCGAAATCGAAAAAATTCGAATCGAAAAAGTGAAAGTTCTATCATTTTTGCTTTTCGAAAATGATACAACATACCGCCATTCGACTTTTTTCGAATTTCGATTCGAAGTGATAGTACAACATACCGCCCCTGATGAATAAATAATTTTCATCTTGGTTTATTTAACTGCCACCTAGTATTAAATAGGAAATTTAAAATTATATTTTCATATGTAGGTCAAATAACTAGGTGTCGGAAAGTGCAATCAGCTGTGAGTTAATTATGTATGAATGTGTTTATTAAATATGTATATGTGTTTTGAACAAATGATTGATAATAGTGATTTTTGCTTGGATCGTTAAATGTGTAAATGGTGGAGGGATTCTATAAATTTAATTATCATTCAACATCAATATTGTACCAATGGTAATGTTGAGAAGAAATAATCGTGAGAAATTGAATCGGAGACAACCAGAAATTACGTTTTACAAATATGTATATAGAAAAATAATTAAAGAAGAAGAATTAAAACACAAAAGGATCAACTAGAATTCAGGTTGTATTTTTTCATTATTTACTAAATTTTATTTTATTTTTTTTATTATTTGCAGCAAAGTATTTTTGAACAGAGATCGGATTTGCATTGGGAAAATTGTCGAGGGAACTTAGATTAGAAATGAAGCCCGAAGTAGCGGTGTGTACAAGCATTCTTATGCGGGAGTACATATGTATATGGCCACATATGGATTGGTTGTATATGGAGGTGGTGTGTATGCATGGGTACATCCGCACTAGAATGGTGTCGATATCCATGTATGTGTATACATACACTAATATGTATATATGCATGTATGTGTATTTGTATGAATGTGTCTATATGTTTGGATGAGGGTATGTGTATGTATAACTCTGCATATTTGGCATGTATGTTATGTGTGGTGTGTGGTGTAGTGGGTTGGTGTGGTGTGATGTGATATGATCTTTTGTGTAGTGTGATGTGATGTGTGTGTGCGTGTGTGTGTATATACATAGTGTGTGTGTGTGTATATATGTACTGTATATGAATGAATATGAATGTATTTACATCTATAGTATGTGCGTATTAATCATAACTGGCCTGGGCCCTCATAGTTCTGGGAGTGCGATTTGCTTTTCGTGTGCTTCTGATATTGAATTGCGCTTGCTCCTGGAGTGTGCTGTAACTGTACGTCACTTGTCATATCGTATTATATCAAATCAATTAATGGGATGTACACTCACGGAAGTGATGTGATTTGGTTATTTTAAAAAGTAATTCTCTCTCTCTCTCTCTCTCTAGCTTCACATCCCACTATGGTCCTCCAGCCGTCTCGGTCCATCGCTCTCGACCGCCAGTTTCGGCATCCTAGTGCCTGTAGATCTTGTTCGACGTCGTCACGCCAGCGCAGTCGGGGTCTTCCTCTACGACGCACACCGGCTGGTTGTTGATGGAAAAAGTAATCGTCATTCTAATATATGAATAGATTTAATTTCCGGTGAAGAATTACTCCAAATTATTGATCACGAGGTCGCTTTTCATTGATAACCAGATAGCTGAAATAGTTTACAATGTTGCATTTAGATGTGGCTGCCTGAGTAACAGAAAAATAATCAAACCTTTGCGATCACTGTACTGCTGTTGTTTTGTCCGTGGAACATTCGAGGAATTAAAATGTCTACAGAACAACAAAAGAAGACACATTAAATTTAAACGAATTTAATACTTGATGGTTTCAATTTTTTGATATATGTCTTATTAAACAATTTCAATTTTTCGGGTGAGCAATTGTAGTTAATGATCTGTGTATTAAAACTTGATTGGATTTTGGTTCGTAAAAAACCACAAACAGGCTACGAATAATAGCCGCTTTCGATCGATATTGATTTGGAGGTGAACAAATAAAAATGGATTCAGTTTAAAAATTCTAGCTGTCTAGAAAAAAATTGACCAAACTTTTTTTATTTCATAAAGAAATATATTTTTTTGGGTTATGGAAATTTTTCTGATTTAGAATAAACTTGTAACTTTTTGAGTTAACAAATAAAACCTTTTTAATTGATATCTCATTAGCGCAACATAAAAATTTGGCATTCAGTTTTGTTGAGGAGCGTTTTTTTTTAAAAATATTTTGGAGTGTAATCGGAAACAACATTATTTTAGTAAGGCTACATCGTCCGCTTTATGCTGGGGGTAAAACAAATTTTTCCCTAATTCAATTAGACGAATTGGTCATAACTGAAGAATTTCTTCATACTGATAAAAAGAGAGTGTATTATCACATTTTCTCGAAAATAGTTTTGTGTAAGTGTAGAAGACAGTGAATGATGTGTATGATAATTTGATAATATGGGTTCACTTGATCTCCAGGGGATAGCTCCTCATATCTTTTACTGTTGTGGCGCAAATGTGTCTTGAAAGATTGTTGAGGGGAAGGTATGTGGTGTACTCCTTGAGCTCAAGAGAATGTGGTTCGTGATAATTTTGAATTCCTCAAGAAAAAATCTCAAAAAGAATATAACTTTTCAGGTTTCAATATTCTAACGAAATACCCTCCTCATCTTCATGGTGAGTCGAAGGAAGATACTCAACGGAAGTATTCCAACTAACCATCTAACTTTACTTATTAAAATAATTATTTACTAACATTGGAATTTTGAAATGGTGATGGTGCACTGGTGCGCTCCAAGATCTTAATCAGACTAAGGAAGCGTGATTTAAGTATATAATTACTGGATGGGTACTTACCGGGCACTACCTTTTCGGAGATCATGCGAGAAGGCTGGGTCTGGATGCAAATGACTTCTGAAATCTCCTTCTGGACGCTAGCTGACAGAAGACATGATCACTTGGGCAAATACACTATGGGCAGCCCCTCTGATATCCAAAGCTGTAATGTGCGAGATGTTTTACGCTATGTGAATAGCAAGATGGTTTTAAAGGGAGTTTAATGATGTTGAATCCTGCCTAACCTACCCTGGTTGAATGAATGCTCAAACCACAGCTCTTCAACTAGTTGGACTGTATGCTGAGTGCTTTTCATGGCTTCATTATCGTGTCTGGATATTTTGCGAAAACGCTGATAGTGTGCCTCTACTGTCAAACCTTGTCAATGAATAATCGAACCAGACTACCCATCACGATTTTGATTTTCGGCTCGTAAAGTTAAGCCGGACAAGTGGTGCAGTAGATAAAGCTTTGGTACTAGGACCAGGAGGTACTAGGTTCAAATTCTACAAGATGCAAAAGCAAATTTTCAGCAAATGTGGGTTTACTTCTCCGCATAAAGTACAACGTAATCAACAAATTATACATTTTTCATATATCCATTACTATTACGATTACGACGCTACTTCATAAGCTAGTCAATGACCGATTTATTTGAGAAAACCATTTATTAAAATAACTGATGGGTCCACATACTGATCTGAATCTAAATGATTAAATTCATTAATTGATAAATGCCGCATCATAGTAACGTTGATATAATGATTTATACACAACTTTGTTACGACTGTGTTGTCTGTAACAAGACATAATATTCGTTTACGCGTGACATCCCCATATTTTGTTAGATTTTATGTTTTTACTCTTGGTTTCTTGCCTATGTTTTTACTCTTGGTTTCTTGCCTATGTTTTTACTCTTGGTTTCTTGCCTCTGTGTTGTTGGTGTCTGAACGCGTTTCGTGTGGAGGGATTCTCGTATGTTTTTGTTCGTTTGGTTGGTAGTAAAACAAAATGGGAGAGAGAGAGAACAATGCGAATCGAGTGTGTGCGTAAAGCAAAACATTCCATAAGAATGTTTTTCTTATATGCCTCTCGTTTATATCAATGCGAATTGATATAAATGAGAAACAGAGAAGAAAGACAATTCTTCTGGAATGTTTTGCGCGTCGTTTGTGCGACGCTCGAATTTTTTTTTTGGTATATCATTCGAGTTTTGTTTTTTGAATCATCCAAGTGTTTTTGGGAAAAATTTTTTGAAACTCAGTTGGGAGTTTTTTGTTGGAAAAATATTTCGTGATATAAAAAGTTATGTGAAATTTGATCCATTTATATATATATATATATAAATAAAGAAATTTAAAAAAAAAAAAAAAATAAAAGTTTTAATTAAAACTATATAATTATAAAAGTGCTGGAAAAACAGTTTTATTGCGTGCTATATCTTTTGGTTATCTCGTGGCGGAAAAAAAAAAAAATTTTTGATATACTTGAATTTTGGTTCTCTTGTTGGGCGTGTCCGCAGTGGAAAGTGTATTTTCATTTGCAATTTTGAAACTTATAACGCTGATTGTTGATGCCGACGTCAAAGTGATAGAGGATAATTAAAATATAAGTTGCAAGAACAGGAGTCGAATCAGATCCAATTATTGCTGAGAACGAATTAAAATATATATATTGGCATTGCATTACGCTGCTCTACGCTACGCTATCGAGTTTTTTTTTTTGAGGCGACAATTTACATTGCAATTTTGGATGGCGTGTATAACCAGCCTAGCGGATTGATAAACAATTAGGACAATAGACATCACCGCAACTTTCGGGTGGCCAACGGGTCACGTTATTACCAAAGTCGGGGAGTCGACCAACGTGCTGGTATTGGTAACGGTGAAAGGCACCGCAACGGTGTGGTATCGGCACAATCAAGCCGCAACGGTCCGGGTGGGGCAAGGCCACCTGCGGCATGACGGCCGCTCAAGGCCGCAACAGTATTTTTTTTTAAGGTACGATTTTTTTTATATTTTTTTTTTTTTGCTCATTTTTCTTATTTTTATTTTTTTTACATTTTTTATTTTTAAATTTAAATTTATATTTTGTAATCGAGCGCCGCACAGCGGGTGCACGCTCGATACGCATTGTTTCCTCTCTCTCTCTCTCATTCTCTCCTTAGCGTGGTACGGGTGGAGGGGGAAGTTTTTTTTTCTCGGTGGTTTTTTTTTAAAAATAAAATGAATATTTAATTTTTTCGGTGTGGTGTGATGGGAGCGGAGACTCCCTCTGTGTCGGTTTAGTGTTTGAGGTCCCTTGGTGCCCGCATCCAATTCCGTAACCAGGGCTTGGCCCCGTTTGAATTCGGATGGATGCGCGCACCAAGGCACCTCTTCCGTTATCATTTTTTTTATTTTTTTTATTTATTTTATTTATTATTTGACTATCTGCTGTTCGTTCCTCAGGTTCCGGCCGACGAATTTCGGCGGAATCCGGGTTTTATTTATTATTTGCGTTTCCCCAACTTTCTGTTAATCACGGTGTAGGCCAGGAACCATGTAAGCCTCAAACCCCACGACCCTAGCAATTCTCGCTGAGAACTTAGCCGGCAAAAGATCACCGTGGAGGCCTCTGCATGTGTTTAAGTGAAATCTGCAGGTTGGCAGTAGCCAGCCTGTAACAGTGGCGCCCAAGTATTTCGCGAATTTTGATTTTTTTTTATGATTTGTAGCTTCACTCCCTTTGGCGTGCGTGTCCAGCGCCGAAACCAGTGTTCTGCGCTGTTTGACTTCGCCTGGACGCGCACACCAAAGCCAGTCTCCCGGTGGACATTCCCCATCTGCGATCGCAACCAGCACGGGCTGTTTGATTGCGCGTAGATGGGGGTGTCATACCCCTATTCTTCAGACATCCGATTTCCGAGCTCTTTCCCATTTCCACTATGTGGTGTTCGATTGTGGTGGAGCTCGGATGTCATTTGTCTGGAGTTTAGCATAGCTTCATTTCTTCCCTTCCCCGAAGTTTCTCGACCGAAATTTGAGGAACGAAACATAACCTTATTATTATTATTATTTTTATTTTTTTATTATTTAGCCGACACGGAGTGGGATTTCCACTCTCATCATACCATCCGTTTTGTTGATTGTATACCAATTTATATTTGATATGTTTATCTGATTTTTATTGGTAATTTGATAATATTTTTTTGAGTTGAGTTTTGCTTAATATTTTGTTATATTTGATTTTTTGAGATATTTTGATATTTTTGAGTTTGATTTTGGTTTCGTTGATTTCGTATATGGGTTGTATTGGAACCCGCGGGTACATTTAGTACTTCATTTTTTTTCTTTTGTATCGTTTTTTTTAAATTTATCATTCTGCCTGCATACCGTTGGGTGTGTTGGTAGATTCTGACCTCTTTTGCTTTATTTTCTCTTTTATACTGTTTTTCTTTTCTTCTGAAGTTATTTATTATACTGCCTGCGTACCATTGGGTGTGTTGGTAGTTTTGGATTTTTTTTCATTTTTTTTTTTTTTTTTTTGGTTTTTGTATTTCATTTTCAACGAGCCCCTCCAAATTAGGTTCTCATCGAAAAGCGCCACTTTGGAGGGTATCTCGTATTCGCCGGGTTAAACAATCGTGGGGATCCGGGCCCCACAAAATTTCACAAGGTAACCATTCCTTTATCATTATTAATTTTTTTTTTCCGTTTTATTATCTAGTTATAGTGGGTGTGGAAATAATTATATAAGTTCACTTTATTCTGAAACCTTCAGTTTCGAGTAAAGTTATTTTGAATTAAACTTTTTGTATTATGTATTAAATTAATAAAGACTATGTCACTTGTTGTTTTCGCCAAATTAAATCGAGCGAGTTTATCCTTTCTATCCTGTCATCATCCAAAATGGATATCACCTTACTAGATCAAGATGAGTTGGGGCAAAACTTTACCGACCAGCCATTATTGTCTGAGAGCGGCCTCAATTACACTGGATCTCCTTCGGACATCTCCATCGACATGTTCCTGTTTCAGGTAGACACCATCGCTTCGTCTCGCGGATTGTCCGACCAAACATTATTATTCGAGCTACATACCATCCTGGAAGATATCGCCTTGCAGTGGTATTGGACATTCCGCAAACATAATCCGAACGCTACCTGGACAGATCTACGAAGCGGTATCATCGAGCGCTTTAAAGACCGTCGCAACAATTACGAAATCCGGCGAACCGTCGAGGCACGCAAACAACGACCCAATGAAAGCTTCCTAGATTTCTTCGATCAAGTGTGGAGTCTAACGCTACAATGTCGTACACCGTATTCGGACGAGGAGCTCATCGAAATTTTAATGGCGAACATGAAGCCAGAATTACAGTTTCATCTCACCGATCGTCGGTTTAGCACCATAAATGAGCTGATCAAAAGTTGTTCTGCTTGGGAGGAGTCTTTCAGGCGGATCAAAGCTACGGCGGACCCTGCAATCCATCCACGACGCGTGATCAATGAGTCATCAGGCAGTCCGTATGATGATGTTGGAGCATATGACTCTTATGAAAATTATCTCTTGACTGATGTTCTACCCGATAACTCAGTATCCGCAATTCAAGCGGGGAGCAGGTTTCCATCGGCAGCCGCGAGACGTCCTGGAGGACAAATCTCAACAGACAACTCGAGATCAGATTATATACAGCCTTCGAATTACGGTAAAAATGTCGTCACCACAACGGCCACTCAGACGGAGTGTACCGAGATCAAATCTACCTCCACCCAGACTGCTGATAGGACAGAGGATAGAGCCACTCAAACTGATCCAGAAGAATGCAGCGAGCAACACAAACGCGGAACTCCGCTCCCCGTCGAATCCGATGAAGAAGTAAACTCGTCTGCAAGTCATGATTCCTTTCCCGATTCATCTTCCCTATCCAATCCTTCTCTTCCTGTCGCTCTAAAGTTTTTCTATAATTCTCCGTCGTTAGCTAAGTTAGATCGTTTAAAACGTTCCAAGAAATATTGGAACCACCGCGCTACAATGAGAAACGACGTGATTTCCTCCGTTTTGTTCTCCGAGGGTAGTGACACTCGGCCTTACGCCCAGGTCTTTATAAATAAGATCCCTTTTAAGGGTCTTCTCGACAGCGGGGCGAGCGTCAGTGTTCTCGGGAATGGAGCGGAGAAAATCTTGTCGAATCCATTCGTAGAGTTTCATAATTTTCCATCCACGATAACTACCGCGAGTGGTCAAGTCCAACGAGTATTTGGTTACATACGAGCTAACGTCGAGTTTAATGGAATTACTCAAACTATGAATTTTCATGTTGTTCCTTCCTTAGAACAACCTCTCTATTTGGGTATTGATTTTTGGAATCGTTTTGGAATTTCTCCAAAAATCTCCGCGTTAAATACTTCGGACGAATTAGGTGAAACTACCAACACACCCAAATTTCATATTTTAACATCTGATGATCGTCGTAAATTGGATCTAATCCGCGAATGTTTCCCGAGCAGCGATATTTTAGGTTTGGGCCGCACATCCCTCATCACTCATATGATCGATGTCGGTTCCGCAAAACCAGTCAAACAACGTTTTTATTCCGTATCCCCAGCTATCCAGAAACTCATGTATGCCGAGTTGGATAGGATGTTGTCTTTGGGGGTCATCGAGGAGTCACAAAGTTCCTGGTGTTCACCGGTCACGTTGGTGCGTAAGGCCAATGGCAAAGTTCGTTTGTGCTTGGATGCTAGAGAACTGAACAAGGCCACCGTCAAGGATGCGTATCCGCTGCCAATAATCAACGGATTGTTGGGTCGTTTGGGACACACCCGATTCATTTCGGCGATTGATTTGAAGGATGCCTTTTGGCAGATCCCACTCGACCCAGCATCCCGCGATAAAACGGCGTTTACGGTTCCTGGACGGCCCTTGTATCAGTTCAAGGTGATGCCGTTTGGCTTATGCAACGCCCCACAGACGCTTTGTCGCTTAATGCACCGCGTGATCCCGTACCAGCTACACGATAAGGTCTTTGTGTACCTCGATGACCTTCTGGTCACATCCTCCACTCTGGCCGAACACTTCGAGTTGCTTAAACAGGTTGCTGGATATCTGTCGGATGCTGGTTTAACAATTAATTTGACCAAAAGCAAGTTTGTGTTGAAAGAAGTAGACTATTTAGGTTATATTGTGGGTGATGGTTGCCTCCGTACAAACCCAGACAAATGTAAAGCTATTCTGGAGTACCCTATTCCGAAAACGACGAAACAGATTAGACGTTTTCTGGGAATGTGCGGATGGTACCGTCGCTTCATTCCGAATTTCGCCTCTTTAGCTTCTTCTCTCACCGATCTTACTGGTAAAAACACTAAAGTATGTTGGTCTGCAGCTGCTGATTCTTCCTTTAACGCTCTCAAAACCGCCTTGTCAACTGCCCCAGTTTTGACGCATCCTGATTATACAAAACCCTTTTTTATTCAGTGTGATGCCAGTGCCGTTGGGGTCGGTAGTGTCTTATTTCAGGTGGACACCGAGGGGGTGGAGCGGCCCATTGAGTTTTATTCCCATAAGCTCAATGCGGCGCAGCGAAACTACTCGGTGACCGAGCTGGAATGCTACGCTGCCGTCCTCAGCGTGCGAAAATTCCGTCCTTACGTGGAAGGCTATCCGTTCGTCATTTATACCGACCATTCCAGTTTACGCTGGCTAATGAGTCAAAAAGACCTCTCCGGACGTTTGGCGAGATGGAGTCTTAAACTCCAAGCGCTGGATTTTCAGATTGGATACCGAAAAGGTTCAGTTAACGTTGTACCTGATGCGTTGTCTCGAGCTTTTCCGGATGAATCCGCTCTTTGTGAGGATGATTCCGAAAGTAAGAGCACGCCTGATCCTGGTGTTCAATTTGGAGATCCAGTCTTGTCGAGTAAAAATATCGACCCTTCCGTGGATGCGTTAGTTCCTTCGTCAGTCCCTGTATTACACGTTGATCAAAATTCGGTTGCGTTCCAAGATCCAGATTACGTCGATCAGATCGCGAAAATTCGTTCATTAAAAGATTGTTCGCACAACTACAAGATTCAAGATGATAAACTATTAATATCCCCTTCGTTTGGTTTTAAATACACGGATACTGACCTCTCGAACTGGAAATTAGTTATTCCGAATAGCTTGACCCAATCACTAATCGAACAGGCTCACGTACCTCCCACTTCAGCACATTTAGGCGGCAGCAAAACTCTCGAGCGCCTTCAGCGTCAATTTTTCTGGCCTCAAATGGCAAAACAAGTTAAACAATACGTTGCTAGCTGCACTAATTGTAAAATGAACAAAGCTGTTAATTTCTCTACACAACCAGCCATGGGAGCTCAGGTCACGTCAACTCGCCCGTTCCAAAAATTGTATGTTGATTTTTTGGGTCCGTATCCACGTTCGAAACTCGGTAATACCTGCATCGTTATCATCTTGGATCATTACTCGAAATTTGTCGTTGTAAAACCTCTACGGGAAGCTTCCGCATCTTTGCTATGTCGATTTTTGGAAAATGATATATTTCTTTTGTTCTCGGTTCCCGAGGTAATCACCTCTGACAACGGGAAGCAATTTACCTCCAATTTATTTAAGGATTTGCTATCTAAATACGGCGTAACCCATATACGAACGCCCTTGTATTCGCCTCAAAGCAACGCCTCCGAGCGTGTCAATAGAACTTTAATTGCTAGCATTCGATCATATTTGAGCGATCACGATCATAATTTGTGGGACAAGAATTTGCAAGAAATTGCAGCCGCGTTACGAAATGCTGTACATGATACGATACATTATTCCCCTCATTATGTCGTGTTCGGTCAACATATGTCGATGCATGGTTCGGATTACTCACTGCGACGATTACTCGATGAACATGATCCCAGCGAAGTCCAGGTATGGGCTAAGCCAGATCGAGTAAACCTCCTAAAAGATCGTATAACTCACTACTTACGCGTAGCACACGAAAAGGGGTCTCAACACTACAACCTGCGTAGTAATAAGCGTTCTTTTCGAGTTGGCCAACCCGTCTTTGTACGATCTTTTGTTTTGAGCGATGCGGTGAATAAATTTTCCGCCAAATTGGCTAGCAAATTCAAACCCGCGGTAATTTCCGGTAAAGTAGGACAAGTGGCGTACGCAGTCGAAGATCTGAGTGGCAAAAACCTAGGTACTTACCACCTTAAAGACATTCGCGCCTAATCATATCGCCCACCTCGTTTGTTTACATCGTTTGTTATCTCGATCCCATTGTTTGTTTTAGGCCCGGCTTATGAGACATCTCAGGGTGTGGGACGTTCCCACGTTTGTTACGACTGTGTTGTCTGTAACAAGACATAATATTCGTTTACGCGTGACATCCCCATATTTTGTTAGATTTTATGTTTTTACTCTTGGTTTCTTGCCTATGTTTTTACTCTTGGTTTCTTGCCTATGTTTTTACTCTTGGTTTCTTGCCTCTGTGTTGTTGGTGTCTGAACGCGTTTCGTGTGGAGGGATTCTCGTATGTTTTTGTTCGTTTGGTTGGTAGTAAAACAAAATGGGAGAGAGAGAGAACAATGCGAATCGAGTGTGTGCGTAAAGCAAAACATTCCATAAGAATGTTTTTCTTATATGCCTCTCGTTTATATCAATGCGAATTGATATAAATGAGAAACAGAGAAGAAAGACAATTCTTCTGGAATGTTTTGCGCGTCGTTTGTGCGACGCTCGAATTTTTTTTTTTGGTATATCATTCGAGTTTTGTTTTTTGAATCATCCAAGTGTTTTTGGGAAAAATTTTTTGAAACTCAGTTGGGAGTTTTTTGTTGGAAAAATATTTCGTGATATAAAAAGTTATGTGAAATTTGATCCATTTATATATATATATATATAAATAAAGAAATTTAAAAAAAAAAAAAAAATAAAAGTTTTAATTAAAACTATATAATTATAAAAGTGCTGGAAAAACAGTTTTATTGCGTGCTATATCTTTTGGTTATCTCGTGGCGGAAAAAAAAAAAAATTTTTGATATACTTGAATTTTGGTTCTCTTGTTGGGCGTGTCCGCAGTGGAAAGTGTATTTTCATTTGCAATTTTGAAACTTATAACGCTGATTGTTGATGCCGACGTCAAAGTGATAGAGGATAATTAAAATATAAGTTGCAAGAACAGGAGTCGAATCAGATCCAATTATTGCTGAGAACGAATTAAAATATATATATTGGCATTGCATTACGCTGCTCTACGCTACGCTATCGAGTTTTTTTTTTTGAGGCGACAATTTACATTGCAATTTTGGATGGCGTGTATAACCAGCCTAGCGGATTGATAAACAATTAGGACAATAGACATCACCGCAACTTTCGGGTGGCCAACGGGTCACGTTATTACCAAAGTCGGGGAGTCGACCAACGTGCTGGTATTGGTAACGGTGAAAGGCACCGCAACGGTGTGGTATCGGCACAATCAAGCCGCAACGGTCCGGGTGGGGCAAGGCCACCTGCGGCATGACGGCCGCTCAAGGCCGCAACAGTATTTTTTTTTAAGGTACGATTTTTTTTATATTTTTTTTTTTTTGCTCATTTTTCTTATTTTTATTTTTTTTACATTTTTTATTTTTAAATTTAAATTTATATTTTGTAATCGAGCGCCGCACAGCGGGTGCACGCTCGATACGCATTGTTTCCTCTCTCTCTCTCTCATTCTCTCCTTAGCGTGGTACGGGTGGAGGGGGAAGTTTTTTTTTCTCGGTGGTTTTTTTTTAAAAATAAAATGAATATTTAATTTTTTCGGTGTGGTGTGATGGGAGCGGAGACTCCCTCTGTGTCGGTTTAGTGTTTGAGGTCCCTTGGTGCCCGCATCCAATTCCGTAACCAGGGCTTGGCCCCGTTTGAATTCGGATGGATGCGCGCACCAAGGCACCTCTTCCGTTATCATTTTTTTTATTTTTTTTATTTATTTTATTTATTATTTGACTATCTGCTGTTCGTTCCTCAGGTTCCGGCCGACGAATTTCGGCGGAATCCGGGTTTTATTTATTATTTGCGTTTCCCCAACTTTCTGTTAATCACGGTGTAGGCCAGGAACCATGTAAGCCTCAAACCCCACGACCCTAGCAATTCTCGCTGAGAACTTAGCCGGCAAAAGATCACCGTGGAGGCCTCTGCATGTGTTTAAGTGAAATCTGCAGGTTGGCAGTAGCCAGCCTGTAACAACATAATTAAAGCTAATTGTACCAATTCCGCCTAGACATTAGAACATGAATACGTTACATTAAAATAAATAAAGTCACGTGGAAACAAATTATAAATACTTAACCAATACAGTATAAGTATTTGAAGGCCTCCGTTTATTATTTCTTGAGAATGATTATATAGTGAATCAGCAAATTCTTCATTTATGTTAGTTTTATGCATTCTACACTTTGAAGTTGGCAAATTTGTTACATATACGCTTATTGAGAAACGCCAGGAAAGGCCAGGAATTCTAAGGTTTACATTTTGTATGAAATTTATTTTAGATCGGCTTCTCTTACCATGAATGAATACATAGATATTGAATAAACCACACTTGATTTCTAAAGGTAACAATTAAATTAACCGGTATTTTCGAAAAAAAAAACATATTGGAGCTTATCTGGGTTCTGGTGCGAAAGAGCCTCCTGAATGGCAATTACGTCTTCCACATTAGAATTTTCGGGAACATATTCAATTAAATGAAGGGCTCCTTCGAATAGAATTCTATGTAGTCTAATTTGCCCAACTACGTAAGTAGACTGCTGCCCCAATAAGCAAAAATTCCCCTCACCTACTAGCTTCAAACAGGAGTACCACTATAAAAAATAGCTGAGAGTTGTTCTGCAAATACAAATAAAACAGAAGCACTCACATTTTACACATCCAAAAAAAACATAAAATGTTGATAATGTATAGATTCAAATGATCAAAATTAGCCCATCAGTCGAGAAATGTGGATAATGCAGATTGTATCGATAAATAACACGCCCAACTTGAAATGAAAACATAAATTTGACAGCCAGTCGAGATTTTGCCGTTTTGCCAGATTACCATGACTGTGCCAATTCTATGGCCTATGGCGCTAGATAGATATTAATTCTAAGTTTATGGTGGGTTTAATGAGGTTTTTTGGGTGGAATTTTGATTTTTTCCATGTTTTGTCGATAAAACCGTTCATCATTCAAAAGTTTGTCGGATATAGACAGCAATCTGATAGTGCCAATTTGGGGTAGGCAGGCTCGACATTCGAGATTTTGCTAGATAGACAACAATCTGAAAACCCCACCCAAATCTATAATCAAATTCTACATGGCCAGAATTTTGGTTCTTAGCTTCATCAGACCCACCCCAACCTATAATGAAAATCTAACTATGACCATGTGCCATCGAATTGGTATAGGTAAACCTATGTCTATCTTGCAAAATCACGAATGACGAACAATTTTTGCTACAAAACATCGGGAAAACCAACATTTCATCCCTTTAACCTTATCAGACCCACTCCAAACCTATAATCAAAATCTACCTAAGGCCATCAAATTGGTGTTTATTATAGCAAAATTATTACAATTATCGATAATTTTCGACTGTATAACAGATGTGGCATTCTTTTTGGTTATCTTCATTTCTCAAGTTATTACACAAAATATTATTCTATCCAGCCATACATTCCGTAAGCTTTTCAAACTCACACAGAGCCAATTTCACCTCTCGTGAAATTTAGCATTTTACATACGACCCACGCTGGACAGCCTTCCTGCGATTTCCTAATCGCGAATTACCGCTCCTGATAATCCTTGCTACCCTAACAGTCACAACTGGTGGATCATCTGCAATTCTCACTCGCCTTGGTCGGTATCTCGTCCATATACATTTCAATGAATTCAAGAAAACTTCATCCGATCCTAAGAGGCCGCTTCAATAATCCGATCTGGCCAGCATTTGTTCATGTTATTTGTTGGCAATATCGATCTGGCCAGCATTTGTTCATGTTATGTTTCTTCAGCCCGTCTAAATGTAGCTGACACAACTGCTCTCCGTCGTCATCCGAGAGAATGGCTGCATCTGCAACGAGTTTCTCAGCGTCATTTTGATCAAGTTTACCGTTGTTCTCAGTTACATAAATAATCCTTGCACAAAAAACATTGAAACCATTTCCACCAGGCAACCCGTCGTCAAAGCATCCAAAATCCCGAGTTGTTCGTTTCTTTCTTCGTGAACTGTGGGAATAAATATCCCGGTTGGATTGTTCATCATTTAAAAGCTGGCTCAGCTGATTCTTAACCAATGGCACCTACATCTAACCAACGTTCCCGCTAAGCTGGGCACACGGGCGGCCGCCCATATTTAAATTGTATTTTGCCCATGATAATTTTTAGTCCGCCCATCTGCAATATTGCTAACATTTTTTTCGTGTTAGTTACAAAATTTAAAAATTTGTAAACCCACGCAGTTAATTTTTTTTTTTTTACATATATGACGTGATTTTTTTAAATCAATTTATAAAAAGTTTACTCCATTTACTGTAATGACAAAACAAAAATTAGATGTAAGCTCAAGCTCCACAAAAATATTATTATGGACGAACCTGTAACTACTATGGCTTGAAAATTTGAAAATGGACAAGCTAGTATAAATAACATATGATCCGCTAAAAAAACAGCCAGTCGCAAGTTCTTTACTTGTCACCACCAGGAATCGAACGCGGGACCCCCGAATAACAGACCCCTTAAAAAACAAGACGGCTTCAAAATTTAGAGTAGAATGGTTAAATGAACTCGTTAAAACAGAAGTCCTGTCGTTATCAATTAAAACAAATTTTTCCAGTAAAAAATACTGGGAAACCGAGAAGAGAAGAGTATTTTTAAATTACGTTAGAGCGACAAAGACAGCAACTTTTGTTTATTTTTTATAGCATAATTTATAGTCAAAACAGTGAGAGATTGGGGGCAACATAACTAAAAAATTTGAAAATAAACGAGTTTAACAAAATAGAAAATTTTCAAAAATTTGAATGTAGTGGCACAAAAAAATAATACTACTTTTCATTTTTCTCTTGACATTTTACAGTAATATTTTTTCAACCATAAAATTGTCGTATTGTGCGAAAAATATTTCTCATCACATATTATTTTTGATGGTGTGTAAAATGTTGCCATAAAAAGTATTGAGTTTAATATTTTTTGTGGCAACTTTATCCTGATTTATACGTGGATTCCACAGCGAAACAAATTTTTTTCAGTAAAATATACTGGGAAATCGAAAAGAGAAGAGTATATTTAAATTACGTTAGAGCGATAAAGACAGCAACTTTTGTTTGTTTTTTTAAAGCAAAACTTATAGTCAAAATAGTGACAGATTGGGGCAACATAACTAAAAAAAATTGAAAATAAACAATTTTAACGAAACATGAAATTTTCAAAAATTTATGTAACCCTACCTAATCCCTTTCTGAACGTGTTGTATCTAGCGGCACAAAAACTAATAGCGAGTTCCATTTTTTCTCGACATTTCACTATAATACTATTTCAACCATAAAATTGTCGTAGTGTGCGAAAAATATTCCTCATCGCATACATATGAAAAGTATTTAGTTTCATACTTTTTATGGCAACATTTTCCCCACTTATCCTATTATTTGCCAGTAAATTTTATTGAACAATTTTTTTGTTTCTCTCTAACAAGTAAAGGATTTATATTTTTATCTCGTATTAATTTTACTGAAAAAATTTGTTTAACTGTGCAATTCACGCACTAAAGTTTTTTTTTAAATTTAGTTTTAAATAAAATTATATGTAAAAATTATTGTATTGTAATTTTGTTAAGTTTTGCTCGCAATTTGTTAAATTTAAAATACTTGCCCACAATGCAGTTATGCCGCGCATGATTTTAAATAATTAGAGGGAACATTGCTAACAGTAATTATATATTTTCAACATCTGATCCGCATCGTCTACATCTTCGTTTCTGTTGCCAAATATATCACTTCTCGATTGGTCCATCTTTTCGAAGTTTCCGATGCCTGAGTTGATTTCTTTAATTCCTTGTTTCATTTCTCCGTGGTTTTAGTTTTGCGCCATATCGAATGTTCCAGGTGGCCCGGAAACTACATTTACCATCTCACGTTAAAATCTAGTTTGTCCCCTATAACTTCTTCAATTGCATAATTATCCGGGTGTAATCCTTGCTTCCTCATAACCTGAAACAATCGTAATACTAATTCTTTTTTGCAACCACCCGTCAGTAAATTAGATTGCTTCAATTG
The DNA here is from genome assembly GCA_932526605.1 of Nephrotoma flavescens. Lineage (NCBI taxonomy): Eukaryota > Metazoa > Arthropoda > Insecta > Diptera > Tipulidae > Nephrotoma > Nephrotoma flavescens. The sequence continues at coordinate 67,187,878 of OW052221.1, read as the reverse complement.
GAATTTTAACTGCGCCACCGCTAAATCCTTAACACCCATCTTCCAATATTCATAATCCCACCACTGTCACCATTTGGTATGAATTCGCCCTGTCAAATCCGGTCCGTATCACTGGACTGTGCATATCGTTCTAGACTTTGACTGTTACAGCAACAATTCTCGCAATACACACACTTCCAGAATATTCGGTAAAATGCCGGATATAATCTCTGTATAATTTTCAAATATTTGCCTAATATTAGTGGAACATTTCCGAAATATTCTGACAATAATTTTCCCACTTTTATTTTACCCACACTAAATCACAACAACAAATAATTTTCACAATTACTCATTAATTCATTTCATGCATCATTTAGAGTTTTTAATTGCATCCCTATTTTCACTTAAATAAAACCACTTATTCACTTTCGTTTTTAATCTTTCGCGTACCGGATCTGCCAAATGTCACACCAAGCCTGTCTCGTTGTGTTTGTTGCACTTGTATTTATACATCGATAGAATATTCTACATTCGCCTAGATTTATTCTATATTCTATTCCAGACTATTATAATCTGCTACACAAAAAAACTGTTATAAACTCTTTTAGTGCTACTACTAAACCCTAGATGTCATAAAACTTACAAAAAAATTATGGCAAAATTCTAACCCTTAAATGAGCAATTTGTTAAATAATAGGCTCGCTAATGTAGTTCGGCATTGCCCATCAACCGAATAAGCGATATCGTAATATTACCAGTTGGCCCCGAACACGATCTAAACTTCCATCTCTATATAGCGCAACTCGTTCCAAATGCACTACCTTGTGTTTCCAAACCAGTTGTCCTTCTCGACCATTCGATCCACTTCTCTGTCCATTCGATCCACTTCTTCTTGTTTTGTCAAAGGCAATCTTCTAGGTGCTTGGCGAATCGGTGTAAATTCTGTGTTTTACCATAGTGGTCCTTCCATTATTTTCTGATTTATTACAGAATGCAGTTCACAAATAAGGTGTCCTATTATTTCCATTTGTTATGCTGTTTTAATTTTCTCCCGGATTTTTCTGTTCGCATCTCCCTATGGTACTGACCTCCATATTTTCCGATGATTGCCCCTTTCTTGATTGTTTTTGATTTATTCCAGAGATATAGAGTTTTAATTGGTACTCTATTGTCGTGATCTGGTATTACTCCAGTTTCCCCAATCACCACTGCTCTACTTCCTTATGCCGGCTCATAAGCTTCTACAATACACAAGTTGAGCCAAAGTTACATCTCGATGTTACCATACCTCTGAACCCCTCGTCTAACATTTAGTTCGATGCTATTTACTCTCATAAAGTCCATACCTAGAATGACCTCATTGGCAATATAGTCGACCAGTACTGCTACTGCGTGTTGAAAACTGGTGTTCCGAATTTTTATTTTCACTATTTTCTTACCTGTCGCCAGTCGCTGTGTTCAATTTCAGCCCGTTGTGTGCCTCCACTGAAGAAATTCTTTCGAACAATCGTGTGTGTTGCTCTTGTGTCTTAAGTAATCAAACAAATTTTCCCATCAATCCCATAATCATCACCTCTTATTGTTAAGCTGTCACCACTTTGTGGTAATCTGGGAAATTTGAATGAAGGTTAGTTTCTGCCCCTTTAAGTTGGTTCATTGGGGTTTAACGACCCTAAAGTTGGGTCCACGTCGTTTGTCAATGCTTCATCTTACTTTGATTTCCGCTGCATTGGAGATGGCGACCTAACTCGCTTTCGTCGGTTTTCCCAGCAGCATCGAGAGATGAGATCCACCTTGTCACATGTAGAACAAATAATCCTACTGTCACATATTCTGGGTGTTGCTCGCTCGATATTCCTCTCGGTGTTTATTTCAAACTGCCGTATTTTAAGTGATGGCTTGATAATGGCTTGTGCAGTCCCATTAACTAAAGCAAAAGCAGAAGTTTCAGCGAAAGTCGCTTTCGGTAACAAAACCAGCGCTCTGCGTGTCTCTGGAGCTCGAACGCTGGTAGCGTCCTTTCATTTCAATGCGATATAGTTTTCGATTGTAGTCATTTCTGTAATTCCGATCCATTTTGTCATCCCGAATAGGATTGAAACTACCACCTCTGTAGGTTGTCAAACCAACCAAAAAATGAATCAAAAATTACAGGGTATAGTTAGATGTAACGCAAACAAATTTAACGTGATCTTCGTCCATGCCTAACGACGCCATCTAACTTTGCAGACAATCTTCTTGGTTCACATTATCTCAAACTTACTTTGCCGAAAATCCACTCCATTACTTCTCGCACTCCATGCGTTTTTTCCCTTTTTGGCACCAACTGCTTACACATCTCTTCATCCATGCTGCCATTCTTGCAAACAGCTAACTCTTCCATTTAAATGCCAATTTTGACCAGCATTTCTTCGGCGATCTTCTTTGCCGTCGCAAAGCCCATTCAAGCCCGTATTTCATGCCGATCGCCCCATATGGCTCTTACTTGCCCTGACTTTGCACCATATCCTACACCCACTTTGGGGTATATGTTCCATGTATATCTCTTCATCCATGAGCCGCTGCAAAACTTATACGTACCACGCTGGACAGCCTTCTTGTGAACGGCCAATCGCCAGGCATATCGCAATGTTCCATCCAACGAAACTACATTCTACCCTAAGATGTCCGCTCAATTAATTCCATATCGATCCGGCCAGCATTCGTTAAAGTTATGTTCTCCAGCCCGTCTAAACGTAACTTTAATTTCTAATTCATACTTACCGACATTGTCCATGTGTTGAAGTCTGAGTTCGATATTCTCCGTCACCTCAACACCTCCAACATCAGCATTATTTTTGCCCCACAATTCTGGGCTACCGTCATTCTCCATTACATAAGCAATCCTTGCCCAAAAATCCTCAGAATCATCCCCACCAAGTAATCCGCCGTCATCCCCACTTACCATGAATAGTAACTCTCCTGGTTCTTGCTGAGTAATAAATGGCTTTAACCTGTTGTTGTTTAAATTTCTACACAACAAATTGGCATACAAATAACTTTAGTGCAACTACTAAACCACAGATGTCACCAATCTCACAAAAAAATAAATAAAGTTCTAGCTTATTTTGTTGAATAAATGTCTCGCAATGCCGAATTAATTGGCCACCAACCCAACACGCCAGATCGTAACAATACTGTTACGGTTGATGGGCAATTAATTCAGCATTGGCGAAACATTAATTCAACAAAATTTGTTCATTTAATGTTTAAAGCACATAATCATTTTTTGTGAGATCGGTGACATCTGGGGTTGAGTAGTAACACTAAAGTTGGGTTTGTAACAGTTTTGTTTATGGCAAATTTTAGTGGCCCGGAACATAACCTCTAGAATAAATTAAACAGAATCTACAATATTCGGTCGATGTATAAACATGAGAACATTATTTATCATTGTGTTTTTAAGCGTTAAGGAAATAATTTCAGGTATATTTCAGAAGCGGTGTGAACAATCCAGGGATAAGAACCGGATTTGAGAAATCAAATTCGTAACAATATATTTTTTTAACTTTAAGCTAACTTTAACAATATCAAAATTATAGAATTTAGTGAAATGTATGCTGGAGCACACAGTATCATTCGTCAGTTAGCGATAACTGCAACACGTTCTATTGTTGATGTTTTTTAAATGAATCTAAACCATAAAAATTTAACTTTTGCATACAAATCGAGAAAAAAACTTTCTATTGCGAAAATGGAACTTGTCCGGATTAATTACTTGGGCTAGTATACATTGGTGAGCGTACTGACATCTAGGTTTAGATAGTGGTATTTGAGAGAATTTTGCCATGTATACATTTAGGCAAATTCAACATGTTGAAGTTGAGATTCGGTGCTCGATTAAAAGCGAAAGTACATCGTGGAAACATTATTAGTAGCAAATAAAGTGAAAATAATTGTTGTTGTGTTATAAGAATTAGATGAATATTTGGTAATTAATGTAAACTTATTTCCGGTATTCGTGAAAATTTAAATTAAGCTTGTTCATCAGTACATACATATATCCGGAACTATCATAAAACTAATGACACATACACGAACAGAAGTTTATTTATAGCCAAAATGATTTGACAAAATTTTTAAATGTCGTGTTTCTATTTATAATCTAGTAGATCAACTATAAACGTGATATGGACTCAGGGTTGTTTTGCCGTCTTATCTATTTTAATGTTTAAAGTATGTTAGTTACAAATAGAATTTAGAACTGCAAAGTACTCTGAAATTTTCAGGTGTGTAGTTAAATCTAAAGTGTGTATTGTGTAAATTATGTCTTCACAAAACGGGAATGATCGGTATTCTTGGCTGACCAGCCAATTTTTAGAAAATATTTTAAGATCACACGAAAATCCAACGGCTAAAGTGATTGATTTCGATATAAAAGATGCGGTTGCTAAAGGTGAAAATTATGCGAGCCAACTATTACGAGTGCCCGTCAAGTATACTACAGCGAATAGTTCAGAGTACATATTTTATTAAGTAAATTTAAATTATTACAAGAAATGATAACAGATTTTATTTTCGTATAGAGAAAAATCGTTTGTCATCAAAACAAGCCACGATATAAAAAGTAGCGTCAACGTGGATTCTACATTGAACCAGTGTTTTTCCCGTGAATTCGCATTCTATCGCGACATATTGCCGCGCTTCGAAAAATATCAAAATTTGATTGAACCAAATTTTAAATGTGCACCACGATGTTACAGTGTTTGTGAAGAGGTCGTTTATTATGTGTTCGAAGATTTAAAAGACCTCGGCTACCGTAATATGGATCGTCGTATCGGACTAGATTTTAATTCAACCGCAATGGTATTGCGCAAAATCGCTAAATTTCATGCAATTAATGCAATGGTGTATGAGGAAAATCCTGATTTGTTCAAATACCAAACAAAACAATTTATTGGGCCCGATCACCCAGAAATGTGTAAGCCTATAACAACCGTGATGCGTGATGTTATCACGCTGTGTGCTAATTGGCCGGGCTACGAGCATTTCGCTGCAAAATTGCAAGTATTTATAGACAACATTTTGTCAAAAGTTGATGAAACTTACGAAAACATAAGTGATGATACGTTTAAAACGATGACGCACGGCGATCTTTGGGTAAATAATTTAATGTTTAAGTTTGACGAGACGAATACGCCTGTTGATGTAATATTAGTGGACTATCAAATTGGATACTATGGATCACCAGCAATGGATTTATCCTATTTATTTTATACGTCAACGTCGAACGAGATTGATGAACGTGATTGGGACCGTTTACTCGGAATTTATCATACCGAACTGGTTAAATCGCTGAAATTGGTGAAATATTCGAAACCAATCCCGTCATTACTCGACATTCAAACCCAAATGTTAAAGCGATCTTCATATTCTGTCCTTATGACTTTTACTGTTATTCCACCTCGTCATCTGGCCAATAGTGATGATGCTGATATGGAAATTTTGATGAGTAGTTCGGAGAAGTTGGTAAAATTGAGACACGAGGTTTTTGATAAACTGGACGTACGAGAACGAACGCAGTATCTTTTGGGGTATTTCGATCGCAAAGGATTTTTATAAATTCGTATATTAAACAATAAATCTTTTTGGATTAAAAATTTATGGTTATTGTTACTTTTATATTCGGCACGAAACTATACTTTCTTATTATCTATCATACGTTCTCTGTACAGAGTTAAATATTTGTCAAGAGTTTAAAGGTCTTATGATAAGAAACTATCTCGTCGTAATTGTTTATTGCTGTTCTACGCGCGTAAACATTGGTCGTCGTTCTTGCGGTATAGATTATTTTTATACGAAACAATGCTGTGTCTGCTTTATGATAGCCGGCTAAATTACAGTTGTGGATTAAATAGTTAATAATCAGTTTTATACGACTGGGCGGAGAATAGATGCGGATAATCTTGAAACTTTAAAGCGCCTGCTGGACAAAATGAAGATTGAAAGGTGCTTAATTTTTGGTGCTCGCATGGATTAATTAAATGCCCAATTTGGGCTTCACTTGTTGTTAACAAGCAGTTAGTTTTTCATTTAAATCTAGCCGAACTCAAATGGAAAATCAGATTAATACCAAATTTGGAACGCAAAATATGATTTAGTGTGGTTGGTGAATGGAGATTTCTATTAGCCTTTAATTATCCTGAAAAATAAGCTTCTGCTTTGATTTATTAAAGTAATTGTTATATTCGGCAATCCATATGAGAATAAACCATGTTTTCATAAGCAATTTTCGATTTAAACGAGATTTCAACGAGAGAAACTAAACTTTTTTAACAGAGCATTTAACTACCGTTTTTAAACGGTTTTCCTAATTTAAGAACCTTACCTGCTAGTTTCTGGCTTAGATTTAAACGGTAGCCAGATCTTTAAAAAGAGATTTGATGTCAAGATTAGAGCTTATATTTTTATTTCTCATAAGATTTGTGCGGCTGTCATCCATAAATCTATTATTATTATTAAAGTCGGCTGAACCCCAAGAAGGTCGGCTGCACTCAATGCCACAGTTGACGTTGTGGCTATGCTGGTTGGTACAAACAGCTTTGATAAAATCACAAAAAAAAAACGAAAATATTTTCAGTTTATCTTACATATGACACCGGGTCACCTCCACCTTCAGAAGAGTTTTCTAGCAGTTACCTCTGGCGGTAGGCTGCGTTTCTAATGTTCATCACACATTATAATTCTCCTCGAATATTAACAAAACGAGTTGGTCTACCAAAGAATTTCTGAAAATAAAATCCTTAATAAAGGATGCGACCCTATCTACTATGTAAATTTCTTATCTGAAACAACCTGTACTTAAATTAGAACGTATCCTAGTATAGTCTCGCTGTAATCAACTTTTAATTTTGAAACATTTTCCATATTGCAATCGTGGCATTTCGCGCTTCCAACATACCTAATTTGCTTATTATTTCATTCCTTCATCAACGCGATTGTCCTAAGGAAGTTAATTCAAGTCCCATCAGGGATTTTTGCAAAAGAATTCAAAATATTTTATTGTTGAAATTCCGGTTCAAAATGATTGTAGGCAATGAAAACTATACATTGAGACGGAAATTAACGGTTGGTTGCAATTGGGAAGCTCGTATTTAGAAATCATCGGTCATCAAACCTGGATTGCAGGGGAATGAGGTGACATCTTGCAACAATTTAAACGCTGATCTACTGGGTCCGTCACGCCAACCGGAACCATATCAGCCGGAACCAAACAGCTATGACACAAGTAGCACAATGCATTGTGCATCATTGTGCAGTAAATGCTTTTTCAGCCAGAACCTTATAAATCCAGACATATAATATTTTTCGGTGGAACCTTATAAATCCAGCCGAAACGATGTTATGTTTATATACAGTATACACCCAAACTAACTATATCACAATGGAATGTGTATCATTGTGCATTATATGCCTTTTCAGCCGGAACCTTATAATTTCGGCCAGAACTTGATACAACCCGTCAGAACCATACTACAGCCAAGCCAACTATAACATAAGCAAGCAAATTGCTTTGTGCATCATTGTGCAGTATGTAATTTTTCAATCGGAACCTTATAACTCCAGCCAGAATCTGATAAAGCCAGCCTGAACCATATTACAGCCAAACCAATTATGGTATAAGTAGTAGGATGTGCATCATTGTGAACTATGTAATTTCCAAGCCGGAATCTAACAAATCCAGAAATATACAATTTTTCTTCAAAAACCTTACAATTTCAGCCGGAACCTACAGAAAAACTAAGTATGACACAAATAGCACGATGCATTGCACTGGGTCTATTTTTTAATTCAACCCGAGCAAGCAGGCTTACCCCGGGTAGTGTACACCGAGCAAAGGTTGTACTGGGTAAAATTATCCGGTGTGCATAGAGTAATAAATTGTTTTTTATTTTGCACACTCTTCGTACACTGACATTAATTTCAGAGTAAAATTTGAAGAACCGAGTATGCACTGTGTAAGCACAGTTCACAAATAAAAACGCAGTGTGCAGAGTAAATTTCCGACAGGCATATGACAGTATAAACCGCGACAACCTATGGGCCGCGCTCATATGCCTAGGAATCCCAGAGAAACACGTTTCGCTGTGTAAATTAACAACGTCTGGGTCTGTATGTAGAATCGTAATTGAAGGAACTGTGTCAGACTCCTTTGAAATAACATCTGGCGTTCGACAAGGTGATGCACTCGCGCCTTTGCTGTTCAATTTGGCGCTTGAGTATACGTAGTGAGAAAAAGCAACATCGAAACTTCGCGCTGTATATTTAATAAATCCAGCCAAATTCTTGGATATGCAGATGATATCGTGCTTCTTGGCCGAAGACCTAGCGATATCAAAGACAGTTTCATACCGCTCGATCGCTGCGCAAGAAGACTTGGTTTGGAGGTGAACAGCAGTAAAACCAAATATCTAACAACACCCAGGAACATCTCTAGTGCAAATCTCGAAATTGGCGACCACAATTTTGATGGTGTCGAAAACTTTAAATACCTCGGGTCAGTTATAACATCACTGAATGAAATCCAGGCAGAAATAAAAGCCCGAATCGCTGCCGGACAACGAGTTTTCTACGCCCAATCAAGATTATTGCGTTCGAAACACCTATCGCAGTCGTGCAAGCTCGCACTTTATAAAGCACTAATAAGACCTGTGCTGACTTTCGGAAGCGAGAGCTGGACCATGACCTCTAACGATTGTAGATTGTTATCTACTTTCGAAAGGAAGGTCATCCGTTCAATTTTTGGTCCAATTAAAGTTGCGAACAACGAATATCGGATTCGTATGAATCACGAAATAAAGCAACTCCTCGGAGGCAGCGATATCATCGGATTCATTAAATCCAATCGAGTGAGATGGCTTGGCCACGTTACAAGGTCCCCCAACAACGGATGATAAATAAAGTGTTTCACCAACAACCAGCCGGAGTACGTCGTAGAGGAAGACCCCGACTACGCTGGCGTGACGACATTGAACAAGACCTACTGGCATTAGGATGTCGAAACTGGAGGACGATAGCAATGGATCGGGATGGATGGAGGGCCATTGTGCGGGCGGCGAAATCCCTTCATGTGATGTGAAAGCCAGAGAGAGAGAGAGAGAGAGAGAGAGAGAGAGTAAATTTACACAGGTTGAATAAAAAAATACAAAGTATTTTTTGACAGTGCACTTCCTGCTCGGGATGAATTAAAAAATAGGCTCTCTATATTCTTTTTCACCCAGAACCTTATAATTCCGGTTAGAACTTAACAAAGCCAGCCGGTACCATCTTACAGACAAACCAACTATGGTACAGTTAGCACGATGCATTGTATGCACAAATTGTTATTTCAGCCAGAACCTTATAAATCCAGTAGTATACATTTTTTTGGAAAAAACTTTACAAATTCAACCGGAACCATACCATCTACAGCCAAACTAGCTATGGCACAAGTAGCGCGATGCATTGTGCATCCTTGTGCACTATATACTTTTTCAGCCGGAATCTTATAAATCCAGCACTAGACGATTTTTCGGTAGAAACCTAATATACAGCCAAACTAACTATGAAACAAGAAGCACAATGGATTGTGCAGCCAGAACCATACTACCGCCAAACCAACTATGCATAAGAAGCATGATGGATTGTGCATTAATGTACACTAATTGTTGTTTCAGCCGGAACCTTGCACTAAACCCGTGTACTAAATCCAGCCGCAATTCATCCTCTTCAGCCAAACTAACTGTGGCACAAGTAGGACAATGAGTTGTGCACTATATGTTTTGCAGCCGAACTATAATGCCATCCAGAATCATAAAAATCCATGCCAAACAAAATGATTACATAAATAATTTTTGCGCTTACACAATTTTAATGCTCTGAGTCACTTGTTTATCCGAAATTTCGATTGAAAAACCGCGATTTTTTTGACCCCGTAGCGTCCTGAGAAATTATAGTGACAAAATTTGGGGACAGAATTTGTGGAAAGAGTTTGGGAACAAAATTTGGGCACACTATTTGTAGACAAAACTTAGAGACAGAAATTGGGAACAGAATTTGGGGAGAGAATTTTGTGACAGAATTCGGGAACAAAATTTGTAAACAAAATTTGGGGACAGAATTTGGGGACACAATTTTGGGACACAATTTGGGGACAGAATTTGGGGACACAATTTGGGGACAGACTTCAGGGACAAAATTTGGGGACACAATTTGGGGACAGTATTTGGGGACACAATTTGGGGACAGAATTTTGGGACAAAATTTGGGTACACAATTTGGGGACAGAATTTGGGGACAGAATTTGGGGATAGAATTTGGGGACAGAATTTTGTGACGGAATTTGGGGACACAATTTGGGGACAGAATTTGAGTACACAATTTGAGTACACAATTTGGGGACGAATTTGGGGACAGAATTTGGGGACAGAATTTGGGGACAGAATTTTGGGACAGAATTTGGGGACAAAATTGGTAGACAAAATTTGGGGACAGAATTTGGGGACACAATTTGGGGACAGAATTTGGGGACAGAATTTGGGGACACAATTTGGGGACACAATTTGGGGACAGAATTTGGGGACACAATTTGGGGACACAATTTGGGGACAGAATTTGGGGACAGAATTTGGGAGCAGAATTTGGGGACACAATTTGGGGACAGACTTTGGGGAAAAAATTTGGGGACAGAATTTGGGGACAGAGTTTTGGGACAGACTTTGGGGACAAAATTTGGGGACAGTATTTGAGGACAGAATTTGGGGACAGGATTTGGGGACAGAATTTGGGTACACAATTTGGGGACAGAATTTGGGGACAGAATTTGGGGACAGAATTTGGGGACAGAATTTGGGGGCAGAATTTTAGGACAGAATTTGGGGACAAAATTTGTGGACAAAATTTGGGGACAGAATTTGGGGACAGAATTTATGGACACAATTTGGGGACATAATTTGGGGACACAATTTGGGGACAGAATTTGGGGACAGAATTTGGGGACAGAATTTGGGGACACAATTTGGGGACAGAATTTGGGGACAGAATTTGGGGAGAGACTTTAGGGACACAATTTGGGGACAGAATTTGGGGACAGAATTCAGGGACAGAATTTGGGGAGAGAATTTGGGGACAGAATTTGGGGACAGACTTTGGGGACAAAACTTAGAGAGACAGAATTTGGGGACAGAATTTGGGGACAAAATTTGTAGACAAAATTTGGGGACAGAATTTGGGGACACAATTTGGGGACATAATTTGAGGACACAATTTGGGGACAGAATTTGGGGACAGAATTTGGGGACAGAATTTGGGGACACAATTTGGGGACAGAATTTGGGGACAGAATTTCGGGACAGAATTTGGGGACAGACTTTGGGGACAAAATTTGGTAACAGAATTTGGGGACAGAATTTGGGTACAGAATTTGGGGACAGAATTTTGGGAAAGAATTTGGGGACAAAATTTGTAAACAAAATTTGGAGACAGAATTTGGGGACAGAATTTGGGGACAGAATTTGGGGACAGAATTTGGGGACAGAATTTGGGGACAGAATTTTGGGACAGAATTTGGGGACAGAATTTCTTGACAGACTTTGGGGACAGAATTTGGGGACACAATTTGGGGAAAGAATTTGTCGACAGAATTTGGGGACAGAATTTTGGGACAGAATTTGGTACACAATAAGGATACACAATTTGGAGACACAATTTTGGGACAGAATTTGGGGACGGCATTTCGGGACAGAATTTGGGGACAGAATTTGGAGACAGAATTTGGGGACACAATTTGGGGGCGGAATTTGGGGACAGAATTAGGGGACAGAATTTGGGGACAGAATTTGGGGACAGAATTTGGGGACAGAATTTGGGGACAGAATTTGGGGACAGACTTTTGGAACAAAATTTGGGGACAGAATTTGGTGACAGAATTTGGGGACACAATTTGGGGACAGAATTTGGGGACAGAATTTGGAAACAGAATTTGAGTACACAATTTGGGGACAGAATTTGGGGACAAAATTTGGGGACAGAATTTGGGGACACAATTTGGGGACAGAATTTGGGGACAGGTAGCGTAGCGTAAATGTGTTGGTATGGGCGAAACGGAAAATTTATTTTTAATGTGTTTAGTGCAACGAGAGACTAAAAATACTAATGTCATGATAGCGAAAAATTTCGCGACAGACATAGAGTAATAAGCATTAACTGCAAGGCTATAACTTCGATATTGAATACCACAAAAGCTTTTCTCTTTCAAATTTAATCAAATCTGTGCTCAAACTATGTCATAAATGTGTGAAAGAAACATCCCGGTTAATAAAAAGTAACTCGAATTCAGCTACTAATATATTAAGGATTTTATTTTAAATTAACATTTTATATTGTTTTCTCAAGTATTTAAATAATATCACAAATTATTTTTAATTTTTAAACTAAAGAACATAAACGTTTCTTTTTAATTATATATTTTTAAACCTTTATATTTTTTCACAGCTTGTTAAGAATTTTTTATAATCAAATCAACCAGACGCACACTACAATATTTTACCTAGGGTTGGTTTGTACCCAACTATCCATTCAGGTGCTAACCAATTTAAATTAATTTATCTAATGAATTTTGATACAAGGAGTGAAGACGCCACAGTTTCATATTATAAATGTAACAGATTTAGTGTTTGGTTGAGTTTAGACTTTTTGACGATTGCAAAACACATCATCAGATCACATCATCACCAGGTCCTAGGGAAAAATTGCAGGAGCTGATACTTTCCTCGAATTTGCTCATAAAAACATTGCTACGGTACGGTGCCAGTTTTCGTCACACGCACGTCCTGAAGGTCTCTTCCTTCATTGTACCTCCATACAAATTTCGGCAATTTTTCGATATACAGTCAAACTTCCGTAAATCGAACTTCCTTATTTCGAATTTTTCCGTAATTCGAATTTCTTTTTTGGCAAAAGCACTAAAAGTATTTTTTGTATGAAAATGCTTCTCCTTAAATCGAATTTCTATAATTCGAATTTTTCTTCAAATCGAATAGAAAGAGTTAAAAAACGAATAATTTCAATTTCCCTAATTCGAATTTTTTGTCTTTTTTTGCTTTTATTTTCTATATTATTGTTGTCTTTAATTTTTAACAGAAAACAAATTTCATATAAGACGAGGTACATAATTTCCAATTGGAAAACTGAAATTTGTTTTGTTTATGAGTCATTCTCACATATGGTATATCGTACGATAACTTGTGCATCAAATATGCACAAATTGGAAAGACAACATCTTACCTGATCTAATAAAAAGTACAGTCCACAAAACATATTAAATTGTGATGAGACGGGATTGTTTTACCAATGCCTACCTAACAAGACGTTCACCTTTAAGCGTGATAAATGCTTTGGTGGTAAACAAAGCAAAAATAGATGAATGCTTCTTGTTGGATCAAACATGTCTGGATCGGAAAAATTAAAATTACTCATTATTGGAAAAAGCAAAAATCCACGAGCATTTCGTGGAATCAAGTCTCTTGGAATATTATGCAAACCAGAAAGCATGGATGACCAGTGCAATATGGTTAGATTGGTTGACCAAACTTGATAAAATGTTTGGTCGCCAAAATAGAAAAATAATTTTGTTTGTAGATAACTGCCCCTCTCACCCTAAGGAAATAGTATCGAAACTACAATACGATTTGTACGCGTTGAATATTTTCCACCTAATGCAACGTCCGAACTTCAACCTATGGATATGGGAATAATAAACAGCTTAAAAACTCACTACCGAAGACGAATTTTAAATACAGTTTTAAATAGAATGGAGGACGTTAAACCAACGGCTACCAGTTTACTAGAAGCAGTAAAGTCAATTTCCACTGCATGAGTTGCCGACGTGACCAAGTCAACAATAAAAAATTGTTTTTTCAAAGCTGGATTTGTGGAACATCTTCAATGGGCTGAAGAGGATTTGGTACCATTAGCCGATTTAAAAACCCAAATTGCACGTGAAAAACTAGATCTTGATGGTTACCTATGTCTATAACAGATGGAAAATCGGAAATATGTAGTTTATCTATTGACATATCGGCTGAAGAATATATTCATTTTGATGATAATATAATTACGACTGAGTATATCGACGACCAAACTATTTTGGAGCTTTCGGCACCAATTTAACTGGTGAGGATTCTAGCGATGATGAAGTACAAGAAATACTTCCAGTTAAACAAACTGCTCAACAAATAATAAGTTCTAATGATACGATTCGCACAGCGATTGAAATGAACGATGAGGTCTCAGATGATATACAATATTGCATTCACAAGATTGATCAATTTTTCAATAGACCACCAATGAGTGGTAAACAAACTACAATTAAGGATTTTTTGACGAACATGGTAGTAAATTAGCCTCAAGTTAAATTTTTTTTTATGAATTTTCATACATACATATGGATGGATTTTCATCCATACATGAAATTTCTTATTATTTTTGGTTTATTTATTTTTTGTACTGAAACTTATTAAGAATTGATTTAGAATGAATTGGTTTATACTATAAATGTATTAAATTATTTTAATGGGGTTAATTATTCTGAATTTCAACAAATTAGTTTTATTTTCTATAATTCGAATTTTCCTCAAATCGAACTAAAATTATTGGCCAGTAGTGGTTCGATTTAGGGAAGTTTTACTGTATATATCGATTGAATGTTGAACATGATCCACCATACAGCTAATTGCGATATCGATCAAATGTTCATAAAACAGGAAATAAAATGAGATATATCTTTTCCAACATCAACCCATCAACGGAGAAACTCTCAACCTGAACTCAGTAAAATACAAAAACCATCTGGCATGTACATCAAGAACAACATCGAGTTTGCGAGAATAGATAAAGATATATGCCTGACCGAAGAAGAAATTATTGTTTCCATCCCGGTAACGTCCCGGTCGATATCGTAATTCACGATTTTTTTTCAATTCATTTTTTCAGTTTAGGGGAATTTTTTCCTTAGGATCTGGTTAAGATGTGGATGACGTGTTTGCAATCGGCTGAACTCAACCAAATAATAAACCTGTTGAATTCACAACATGAAACCATCAAATTCACCCACCCATGAAATAAAAGAAAACGGAATTCTACCTTTCTTAGATGTAAATTTAATTAGAAAGGACGGAAAATTGGAATTTGGAATACACCGCAAGGCGAGAAACACGAGAAGATGCATTACAATTAAGTGTATTAATCCCCCGGGCAAGGCTTAGTTACCATAACTCACTTTCAGAGCTGCACATCTTATATATTAATACGCTTAATTTTTAGTTTGTACACCCTTTTTAACCTATTTCCCGTACGCGTATCTTAATGAAACACATATCAGGTGAAAGGTTTTTTTTCATAGATGTACAGAATATATGTTTTATTAACGTACGTGAACGGGAAATAGGTGTAAAAGCCAAGAAACGTTTATCCTATACTGTACCTCTTATAAACTAATCAGGACGCCAGAATGCCATGACAAAATATGTTTGTATTGAACCGTCATTACACCGTGACAATACAGAACAAAACAGAAAACATAAAATGATTCTACATACATACAAACATTTTGGTGTTCTGTCAGTGTAAAAAGACAATTTTGTCATGGCACTCTATCGTCATGACAAAATTTTGCGTGTGAAGATTGACCATAGTACTTACACAAACATAATATCTATGGAAAGTTTGGAATAATCATTTTCGTCCGATTTCAGGCAAAAGTCATTGGATCTCTTAATTTATGCGAAAAAGTTAAGCGGGAAGTTTCGTCCCGATATGCGGTTGATTTGTGTCCAAAGTATATTTCGTAACCGGATAATTTATTAAGCTCTTAATTTCATGCTTGAACTAGCGTGAAGTGTTTCTGCTTTTTGTGTGGTGGTTAATCGACTATCGACTATATAATCTACATAAGTACATTAGTTTAGTACGTCACAATTATTCATATACAAATGAAAATAACACACAAATACAGCGGTCCTTTTGTACATTTCTTATTAAATATTTAGATATAAAGTTGCGCGCTACGGCAATTGTGTGCTTTTCCCTTTTGAGATTTTAATATTTAGCAATGGTGCTTTCGACAACATGTATGCGAGTGCAAATGAAGACCTGTCAGCAAAGGTCTTTTACGTTGACGCTCCCGATGGGTGTGGCAAGACATTTGTATTGCAATTACTCATTGCATTTGCCAAGGGGCGTGGCTTGGAGTCCATTTGCTCCGTCTTCACTGGATTCGCCACGAGCTTGATGGAAGGTGGACGTACGCTACACAACATTTTCAAACTGCCGGTTCCAATATTTTTCAATATTTAGAACATTTTCAAACTGCCGGTTCATCAATGAAGCCAAACTTCTCTCACGCTACCAAGTTGAGAAGCGCGCGACTCATCATGATAGATGAGGCCAGCATCATGCCAGGGGTCGCGCTCATAATCAAAGACAGACGTGTAATCGATTTCGTGTATGGTGACATCAACACAACACTAGCCGAGGGCACCATCGAGGAGCACGCCACCCTTGCACCCAAGAATGATGATTGTGCGCTAATCAATCAGCAGGTGCTTGACCTCCTGCCCGGCGGACAAGACGTCAAACTTAGTGTTGATAAAGTTGAGAGTGACGACATGAATGAGGAATTCCGCCTACATGTCGAGTTTCTCAACAAGATTGAAGGATCCGGACATCCGCGCCATGTTATCCCGCTAAAGGTAAACGCCATCGTTCTTTTGATGAGGAATTTAAACAGTAGCAAGGGTCTTATCAATGGAACACGCATGCGAGTCGCAAAAATAAACCGTTACAGTCTGGAACGTGATTTGCTGACGGGCTTCTCAAAAGGCGAGCGCGTTCTCGTGCCACATATAAAGCTCTCACCCTCGGAAGGCACCTTCTCATTTAAAATGTCTCGCCTCCAATTTCCCGTCCAGCTCGCGTTCGCCATAACCATCAACAAGAGTTAGGGCCAAAGCTTGAAGAAGGTAGAAGTGTACTTTCCGGCCCCCGTATTTGTGGCCTTTTCACGATGCCGCTCATTTGACGGACTCAAAGTGTTTATGGTTGAGACAAGCGATCAATCAGCTGATCGGGACGGGCGCATTACAACAAAGAATGTTGTTTTGTAGAGATTCTTCGCATGTAAATTCATATTTTATTATCCTTTTGTACATTTCTTATTAAATATTTAATAGCGTATATGAATTTACTTTATTTTTGATAAAAGTGCACCAAATTTACATCTTAATAAATCTTCTTAATCATTTCTTAACCAAAAATTTAATAAAATGTAATCACGTGACTGATTATTCAGTCACAGGCCAGCTAGTATATACTGAACAGAGTAAAAAGAGAGAAGTAGAAGGTCTGAATTTTCCCACCATAGTCAGAAGCCCACAAAATAACGTTCAAGTCATCATAGCTAAAATTCATTAATACGAAGTTAAGTTTCTAGAAAGTCTCGCCATATTTAGAGTTAATTTTTATTAACCGGGATGTTTCTTTCCCACATTTATGATAGTTTGAGCGCAGATTTGATTAAATTTGAAAGAGAAAAGCCTTTGTGGTATTCAATATCGAAGTTATAGCCTTGAAGTTAATTCTTCTTACTCTATGTATGTCTGTCGCGAAATTTTTCGCTATCATGACATTAGTATTTTTAGTCTCTCGTTGCACTAAACACATTAAAAATAAATTTTCCGTTTCGCCCATACCAACACATTTACGCTACAAATTTATTTCACTAATATTTAAAGCTCTTTCGTGGTTTGTACACAGTTAGTTAATTGTGCGCGTCAAAAAAATTGTGTTTAGTGTGTTCAGAAAGATACATAGATGAAATTTAATTTTACGGTAAGCAACAAATTTATTGTGTTGATAAACTGATATTACTTAAAGCCATATGACTCGCATGTTTCATATTGGACATTAACCCTTTATTGCATGACGTGATTTTTTCAAAAATGAAAATAATTTTTGAATTTGTTTTATAATCTTAAAAGAGAAACTGAAGTTTAACGTCATGAAAAATAAAGATTTTTCAGGATAATCGATGTTTTTGCATTTAGCAAAATTGAATATTTTCAATAAAATTTTTAGATGTTCGTTCCTTTTTGTTGTTCTACTCACCTAAAAACGAAAAATTAAAAAAGTTAGGCAAATATTGTGGCATTGGGTTATAGTTTCCTATTTGAATAGGATCCATAAACCCGGGCCTGTTGATATTTTGTGAGGCCCTGTGCACGACGAGTCGCGAGGGTTAAATATTAGTAATATAAATATTAGTAATCAAATACACCTTAAATACTTTAACTTAAAATGAAATAGACACATATTTAAGTAACATTTCAGCAAATTTATTTCAAACATTTAGCTCAAGAAAATTAAGGATCTTTGACAGTAGATATTTAATTACATCGACCCCGTTTCCACATCACCTGCCATATTAATATATTGTCGAGGTAGGAGAGTCGTTGCGCTATTTTTAAGGAAGTTTCCCCAGGAGGCCTAATTCTCTATAAACAATTGGAATTCATTTTGAAATACGAACAGTACCTGTTATTATAGATAGCAACAACTCTTTAATATATGCGCTCGTATTTCAAATTTAAAAATTTAGAGCTTAATTCAGTAAATTAAAAAATAAGCTATTTTCTAAGCGGTAATTATCAAATATAAAACAAATGAGTTTAAAAAAGTCCTCTTGAAACAAACTCAGAAATGACATTGACGAACGGGGTTGTTAATAATATTTTCAATACAAAGATTAGGTTTGGATACATTTCAGATAAATTGTTAGAAAGGATGTTCCGTAGAACTTCTAAACAAGTAGATTTATCTTTCAAAATCTCCATTGAGTATGTAAATTTTTGCAATTATTAGAAATGTCTAATTCGTGCATAGAAATTAAAAATTCTCTACATTATACAAAAATTCAAATATATTGTTGTACTTTTCATATGATTCGAATCGTTTCAATATTTATTTCCAACACAATCTCGTTGGCTTTAGCCAAAGACAGATTGAAACCAGTTTCTCTATATTTTTCAAAAAATGATAACAACTTTTTTAGATGTTTTATTGCCAAATCCATTTGGTACCAACTGGTTCTATATTGAGAAAATTTGGGGACAAAATTTGGGGACAAAATTTGGGGACAGAATTTGGGGACAGAATTTTAGGACAGACTTTGGGGACAAAATATGAGGACACAATTTGGGGACAGTATTTGGGGACAGAATTTGGGGCAGAATTTTAGGAGAGAATTTGGGGACACAATTTGGGAACAGAATTTGGGTACACAATTTGGAGACAGAATTTGGGGACAGAATTTGGGGACAGAATTTGGAGACAGAATTTGGGGACAGAATTTGGGGATGTAGGTTTTTACCTACATATAAAAGTAGTTTCTGACGTATGACCGCTGTTCAGAAACTACAAAAACTAATCACTCCTCACTCAACTTTATAATTTGTTTTATTACTTTATTATACAATAATTATTATTACGTATTTAATTTACAATAGTGTACACATGTAATTACTTACAACTATAGCAATGTATTATATATTATTATTTTAGGTTTTTATATATCGAACATTATTTTTTGTTGTTGTTCAATACCAAGTGTATTGAACCTCGGTTTGTTTGGTACTGATAATAATCCAAAAATCAGCCGGTCCAAAATGTGTACCAATTTTTTTGTTTGGGACAGAATTTGGTGACACAATTTGTGGACAGAATTTGGGACAGAATTTGGGGACAGAATTTTAGGACAGACTTTGGGGACAAAATTTGAGGACACAATTTGGGGACAGTATTTGGAGACAGAATTTGGGGACAGAATTTTGGGAGAGAATTTGGGGACACAATTTGGGGACAGAATTTGGGTACACAATTTGGAGACAGAATTTGGAAACAGAATTTGGGGACAGAATTTTGGGACAGAATTTGGGGACAGAATTTGGGGACAGAATTTGGGGACAGACTTTGGGGACAAAATTTTGGGACAGAATTTGGGGACAGAATTTGTGGACAGAATTTGGGGACAGAATTTTTGGACA
This sequence comes from Nephrotoma flavescens, assembly GCA_932526605.1. Lineage (NCBI taxonomy): Eukaryota > Metazoa > Arthropoda > Insecta > Diptera > Tipulidae > Nephrotoma > Nephrotoma flavescens. Next base: position 67,167,782 of record OW052221.1, on the reverse strand, counting down.
GAATTTGGTACACAATTTGGAGACAGAATTTGGGGACACAATTTGGGGACAGAATTTGGGGACGAAATTTGGGGACAGAATTTGGGGACAGAATTTGGGGACAGAATTTGGGGACAGAATTTGGGGACAGAATTTGAAAACAGACTTTTGGAACAAAATTTGGGGACAGAATTTGGGGACAGAATTTGGGAGCAGAATTTGGGGACAGAATTTGGAGACAGAATTTGGAGACAGAATTTGGGGACAAAATTTTGGGACAGAATTTGGGTACAGAATTTGTGGACAGAATTTGGGGACAGAATTTTGGGACAGAATTTGGGGACAGAATTTGGGACACAATTTGGGTACAGAATTTGGGGACAGAATTTGGGGCCAGAATTTTAGGACAGAATTGAGGGACAGAATTTGGGGACACAATTTGGTGACAGAATTTGGGGACAGGATTTAGGGACTGAATTTGGGGACAGAATTTGGGGACAGAATTTGGGGACAGAATTTGGGGACAGAATTTGGGGACGAATTTGGGGACAGACTTTGGAGACAAAACTTAGAGACAGAAATTGGGGGCAGAATTTGGGGACAGAATTTTGAGACAGAATTTGTAAACAAAATTTGGGGACAGAATTTGGGGACAGAATTTGGGGACAGAATTTGGGGACAAAATTTGTAGACAAAATTTTGGGACAGAATTTGGGACAGAATTTGGTGACACAATTTGGGGACAGAATTTGGTACAGAATTTGGGGACAGAATTTTAGGACACAATTTGGGGACAAAATTTGAGGACACAATTTGAAGACAGTATTTGTGGACAGAATTTGGGGACAGAATTTTGGGGCGGAATTTGGGGACGCAATTTGGGGACAGAATTTGGGGACAAAATTTGGAGACAGAATTTGGGGACAGAATTTGGGGACAGAATTTGGGGACGGAATTTGGGGACAGAATTTGGTGACAGAATTCGGAGACAGAATTTGGGGACAGAATTTGGGGACAGAATTTGGGGACAGACTTTGGGGACAAAATTTGGGGACAGAATTTGGGGACAGAATTTGTGAACAGAATTTGGGGACAGAATTTTTGACAGAATTTGGTACACAATTTGGAGACAGAATTTGGGGACACAATTTGGGGACAGAATTTGGGGACGGAATTTGGAGACAGAATTTGGGGACAGAATTTGGAGACAGAATTTGGGGACAGAATTTGGGGACAGAATTTGGGGACAGACTTTTTGAACAAAATTTGGGGACAGAATTTGGGGACAGAATTTGGGGACAGAATTTGGGGACAAAATTTTGAGACAGAATTTGGGACAGAATTTGGTGACACAATTTGGGGACAGAATTTGGGGACAAAATTTGAGGACACAATTTGGGGACAGTATTTGGAGACAGAATTTGGGGACAGAATTTTGGGAGAGAATTTGGGGACACAATTTGGGGACAGAATTTGGGTACACAATTTGGAGACAGAATTTGGAAACAGAATTTGGGGACAGAATTTTGGGACAGAATTTGGGGACAGAATTTGGGGACAGAATTTGGGGACAGACTTTGGGGACAAAATTTTGGGACAGAATTTGGGGACAGAATTTGTGGACAGAATTTGGGGACAGAATTTTTGAACAGAATTTGGTACACAATTTGGAGACAGAATTTGGGGACACAATTTGGGGACAGAATTTGGGGACGAAATTTGGGGACAGAATTTGGGGACAGAATTTGGGGACAGAATTTGGGGACAGAATTTGGGGACAGAATTTGAAAACAGACTTTTGGAACAAAATTTGGGGACAGAATTTGGGGACAAAATTTGGGAGCAGAATTTGGGGACAGAATTTGGAGACAGAATTTGGAGACAGAATTTGGGGACAAAATTTTGGGACAGAATTTGGGTACAGAATTTGTGGACAGAATTTGGGGACAGAATTTGGGGACAGAATTTGGGGACAGAATTTGGGACACAATTTGGGTACAGAATTTGGGGACAGGATTTGGGGCCAGAATTTTAGGACAGAATTGAGGGACAGAATTTGGGGACACAATTTGGTGACAGAATTTGGGGACAGAATTTAGGGACTGAATTTGGGGACAGAATTTGGGGACAGAATTTAGGGACAGAATTTGGGGACAGAATTTGGGGACGAATTTGGGGACAGACTTTGGAGACAAAACTTAGAGACAGAAATTGGGGACAGAATTTGGGGACAGAATTTTGAGACAGAATTTGTAAACAAAATTTGGGGACAGAATTTGGGGACAGAATTTGGGGACAAAATTTTGTAGACAAAATTTTGGGACAGAATTTGGGACAGAATTTGGTGACACAATTTGGGGACAGAATTTGGGACAGAATTTGGGGACAGAATTTTAGGACACAATTTGGGGACAAAATTTGAGGACACAATTTGAAGACAGTATTTGTGGACAGAATTTGGGGACAGAATTTTGGGCGGAATTTGGGGACGCAATTTGGGGACAGAATTTGGGGACAAAATTTGGAGACAGAATTTGGGGACAGAATTTGGGGACAGAATTTGGGGACGGAATTTGGGGACAGAATTTGGTGACAGAATTCGGAGACAGAATTTGGGGACAGAATTTGGGGACAGAATTTGGGGACAGACTTTGGGGACAAAATTTGGGGACAGAATTTGGGGACAGAATTTGTGAACAGAATTTGGGGACAGAATTTTTTGACAGAATTTGGTACACAATTTGGAGACAGAATTTGGGGACACAATTTGGGGACAGAATTTGGGGACGGAATTTGGAGACAGAATTTGGGGACAGAATTTGGAGACAGAATTTGGGGACAGAATTTGGGGACAGAATTTGGGGACAGACTTTTTGAACAAAATTTGGGGACAGAATTTGGGGACAGAATTTGGGGACAGAATTTGGGGACAAAATTTTGAGACAGAATTTGGGACAGAATTTGGTGACACAATTTGGGGACAGAATTTGGGACAGAATTTGAGGACAGAATTTTAGGACAGAATTTGGCGACAAAATTTGAGGACTCAATTTGGGGACAGTATTTGGGGACAGAATTTTGGGACAGAATTTGGGGACACAATTTGGGGACAGAACTTGGGTACACAATTTGGAGACAGAATTTGGGGACAGAATTTGGGGACAGAATTTGGGGACGGAATTTGGGGACAGAATTTGGGGACAGACTTTGGGGACAAAATTTGGGGACAGAATTTGGGGACAGAATTTTTGGACAGAATTGGGGACAGAATTTAGTACACAATTTGGAGACAGAATTTGGGGACACAATTTGGGGACAGAATTTGGGGACAGAATTTGGGGACAGAATTTGGGACAGAATTTGGGGACACAATTTTGGGACAGAATTTGGGGACAGACTTTTGAAACAAAATTTGGGGACAGAATTTGGGGACACAATTTGGGGACAGAATTTGGGAACAGAATTTGAGTACACAATTTGGGGACACAATTTGGGGACAGAATTTGGGGACAGAATTTGGGGACAGAATTTGGGGACAGAATTTGGGGACAGAATTTCTGGACAGAATTTGGGGACAAAATTTGTAGACAAAATTTGGGGACAGAATTTGGGGACAGAATTTGGGGACACAATTTGGGGACAGAATTTGGGGACACTATTTGGGGACACAATTTGGGGACAGAATCTGGGGACAAAATTTGATTTATGCATTTTTAACGATGATGTTACTTCCAGTGTCAATATTGAAAGAATTTGTGATAAATGTGGAACTATAAACTCGAAAGAAAGTTGCCATTGCTTTTAAGAGACATTAATGAACTAGATTTGAAAATTTTGAGCTACTCACAATTACATATCAATAACGCAGAATAATCGGAACATACAGAATCTGTGACAATCAATTGTATCCGTTTTACATCAGTAAGGCTAACTAACCATCAGGAATTTTTGCAAATAATTGAAAATTTTTTATTGATGAAATTCCTGTTTAGAATAATTATTGATGGGAATTTTTTGTCATAGATCCTAAAAATATCGACGGTTTTCAAAATAATTGGAAAGTTTTGAATTTCAAAACATTTTTCAACTACGCATCCCGCAAAGTGGAATACATTCTTAAGAAACAGAACTGGACCCAGACAGCCGTCAAACCCAGCCAGCTGTTTCTCGAGAGAACGAACTTCTCGGTCAATGGATGATGAAGATAAAACAACTCATGTAAAATCAAAGCATTTCGAGCAAGAAATTAAATTATTATAATTACGAAACAGGATTACTACGAGTAGGAGGAAGGATTGCCAACGCAGCGATAATGTACGAAGTAAAGCATCCATTTATATTATACCAGCAAGGGACGCACTAACAGAGGCGATCGTAAAGAAACATCACATGGTCAGACCATACTATAAAGTTGGTGTTGGCTATGCAGGTTCATTCTAGACCAAATTCAAGGCCGTCTACTTAGAGCTCGGCTCTTACCACCGAAAGATATACTGCTGCACTTAGAAGATTTATAGTGGGACATTGTATGGGCGTCCGCAACCATTTTCAAGATTTATTCAAATTTATAAACAAAACTGATGAAATAACTTTCACATCGATCCCTCCATATTCTGAAGAAACGTATAAATTTTCACTACGTATTAAGTTATCTTGGCTTCTACTCATTTGCGAATTATGATTGAAAGCCGGATTGGCATTGTGAGCCCTGTCTGTATCGAGTTTGAGAACCAGTTAATTTTAGTAAACAGTTTCTCTCGATATTGATGGTTGGAGTAAGATTAGGACTCCAAGTAGTGAACATTTTTTAAACAGAGATAGATTTACGGGATTAAAATCATCAAAGTTCGGCATTTCAACAATTCATTACCACTGCTTCGATGCTAGATGGCGATACAGATTATGTTAAAAGTTCTATACTTTTTTAAATTTCCACCACGGCATCCTCCTTCATCGAAGACGTCTTATGGTTTTGACCAAATCCGGGGTTTTCATCACTACCGTAGAAATAGGGCCTACTGCTCCCTCTCATTAAATGAAATATTAGAATTTAGGTCCGGTATTTGGAACATCTAAAACTTTTATTTCGGTATTAAAAAAATCATCTGGTATCTCGGTATTTCGGTATATCGATGTTGCAAGCTCTTACTAAGAACGCTTTCTCTCTGAAGAAAAGCCAGGTATTAGATTTGGACACACTTCTTTCATTGGTCAATGACAGCATCTTTTTTGTTTGCAGTTCTTTAGTTCTCAGTTAGGTCTCGCTTCCTTGAATTCAGATCTTTGAAATTTATTGGTCAGTTGTCCTCACTGCCTTGGTGACGAGACCAGAAGGTCACGGTTGTGATTTGGAAAACAATGCTCATTATTGTGAAATTGTTCCAGCCAACTTTAATAATAATAATTCGCCTTCCATTCCCCTTAATTTCTGTCAATGTTATGCTGAATGTGTTCTGCAATTTTAGGCTCATAAACCGAATCATGAATGAGATAAGTATTTAAATTATTTCAGATTCAAATTTTTATTTATTTTGCTGGTGCTACATCCCCAAATTTGTTATTTTCGAATTAATGTGTGATTGGTCTTTTAAATTCTAGACAGGTTCCCAGCGCTACTGGAAGGGCTAGACTGCGGTTGGATTAGGCATACTGATATGGGGAGGTTTGATCTCGTTTCCTTCCATTTTGGCCATTAGTTTTATTCTGTTTACATGTGATCACCCAAAATCGCAAGCAATGGTTCATAGCAACGAACCGTATCATTAAAGATATTAGGTTTTTGTATTAGGTTTGTGTTAAGGTGCATTAATGGTTACCGAATCAGCTAAGGTAGAAGCAAGATGGCCGGGTCACACAAAGATTTGTTCGAAAAAGAAAACCAAATTTTCCTTGGAACTCAAAACGAAACGTTTTCGAGAAGCTGAGAAATGTCGTTGATTGCGGAGCCCGAATTAACATTGAAGGGTTAGACGAAGTGTTGTTCAAGTGCCGATGAACCAATCAAATCTACTAAATTTTTAACCTTATTCCTCAAAATACAATGTGCTCCCACCTGAGCCATCTACGACTGAGTTTCATTTAGGGGCCACTTCTTTTAATATCAATATATGAATTTATTTAAAACCAATTTAATTTATAAAAAACATATGATACATTAATCACAATCCAAAAACCCTTTTCGATCGAAATAGCCCAACAAGAATAAAATCCGTTCTTTGACTTCCGGTTTATCGTACAATTCGTGTCGCACCTTTTTCGCTTTCTCATTATCAAAGACAAATAAATTGACATCGGCATATTCAGTTTTTTCCATGTGACGTGCAGGCAATATTAGCAAGCAAAACATGACCGCATATAAAGATCGTCGCAACATTTGAATTTGTATATCGGTTAAACTGGGTATGCGCTTCGGATAATTGATCGCCCTCAACGATTTTACCAATTCCGCATGATAAATTTCTATTAAACGATCCCATTCCGTTTCTTTAATTTCATTTGATGTTGACGTGAGCAGTAAATAGGCTAAATCTATTGCTGGTGAACCAAAATATCCCATCTGAAAATCGACCAGGATCACATCGATTGGATTATTCTCGTCGTCAAACTTAAACATAATGTTATTAACCCAAAGATCACCGTGCGTGATTACGGTAAATTCTGATTCATCCGTTTCGAAAGCTGTTTGTACTTTTTCGACCAAAATTTTTAAAAGCTTCTCCAATTTTGGTGCTAGGTGTTCGTATCCCGGCCATTTTTTTGATAGTTCTTGACAATCTTTGATGCCACACATAAATAAATTCGTCATTTCGGGGTCCTCCGGATCGACCACTTTAATTTTAAATAGTTTACATAAGTCTGGTTGTTCGCAGGCGAGCATCGCACCCATTGCATGATATTTTGCAATCTTTTCGAGTACCATAGTCGTTGCCTTAAAATTTAATCCGGTACGTCGATCCATGTTACTGAATCCGCTCTCTTTTAAATCTTCAAATATAAAATATGACGGATTTTCCTGGGCCTCGAAGCATCTGCAATTGAATTCAAAATTATATTTTAATGAGGTTAGAAGATATTTCCGGTAAGATTTGTACGAACCTGGCTGTAAACGTAAAATTTTTATCGATCGCATTTAAATATTTTCGAAATCTTGGTATAATATCACGATAAATTGCAACCTCCTTCTTGAACAGTGCAATCTTTTCGAATTTCGCATTAAACTCGGGGGCCAAGGTAGTTTTCACGACAAACGATTTCCGCCTGTAAAAATATAAAATTCTTAATTAGTTCATCTATAGATCATTCACGATATCCACGATATTTTACTTCGGCTTGCTTCCATTAGAACTAGTAAATTTCACCAAAGCTCGCACTAAATGGCTCGTATAGTTTTCACCTTTAGCCACCGCATCATGCAATTCATAATCGATCACTTTCACAGCATCACTATTTTCACTCACTTTTAATGCTTTCTCGAGTAAATTCTTGGTTAACCAAGGGTAAAAATCATGCGATACTGTAGGCATTTTGAACGAGACTAATATTTTCCATAACCACTTACAACTTTATATAAGAAGTGAAGGCTAAGGTAAGCGTGTGTCTATTGCATGTCGTGCGCCTTGGTCTAAATATCGCAGAATATAATTCTAGTGACCTAGGACCGGATATGTGTGATTATACAGTAAAATACAATAATTTATTCACAATTGAATGAATTGTATTTGTCAGCATAAAATGTATTGACTAAAATCTTAAGTGTAACTTTAAATTTAACCAATTAACTTGAGATTTTATTCTCAGACTAAAAAAACCTATCTCATCATGTCGCATGCGATTGAATATTTGCACTACGCAAAAAGTTAATAATGGGCGTACATTGTCATCATAATAACGTACACGCCTTTGTAACAGCACGGTTTTAACTGAGTATGAAATTCACGTTATATTTTAGCGGTTTGGCCCAGTTTTCGGATTCGATCTTTAAAAATGATGACCACTTCAGCTTCTTCAACGCTTTATTGAAAATTATTAACGCCGCCAATAACAAGTGTTTCCAGTATTTCTCTGCGGTTCCTTACATGTAGCTGATTCTATAGCATCTCAGCACCAATTTTGTATGGATAGTATCCCAAGTTGTTGTTGGCACTGCCCAATATTTTTAGCGCTTGTAAACTCTAACAACTTTATATAGTGGCCGTCATCTACCTTCTACCAGACCTTTCATTACTGGATCAATTGACTCATCACTCTCAGGTTTTCGTTCAAATTCTATTCATAATCAACTTTAATTTTAAAAATGCCTTTCGATGCTCCATGCGGTCAACTCAAACAGTCAACTTTTTTCGGTGCAACGATGTAGTCTTCAGTTGGATTCAATCCGGTCGCCCAGACAGACTGTGGTCTTGCTAAAGACTGTTAATAGGTTCGAGTACTGTAAGACGCCCTTTGATAAATCCGTTTGCTGCAGAAAGTGCCGTTTTCGCTCTATCATCAGGATCGATTGCTACTTACAAATATTTACGTTCAAGATCTAATGTAATACACATGTGGGCTTCTGAAGCGACACAATTTATTCTCCACGTTTTTTAATTTGCGGCTATTAGCACAAAATGTTGCCGTACCATCCTTTTTTTGCTACTAGATTGACATTGGGTGACCGTAGAGGTCAATCCACATCATCAGATTTCGATATTAACTGTTGTGGAAACTTATCTCGTAACAATTCCATGGTTTCTCTAGCAGTATTCTGCTCTAAAGAAGTTCCTTATCATATCACGATAATGTTCACGATTAATATTCGCCCAAAGAACTTTCCGATAGACACCCTGTACCATATTTAGATTCGATAATTCCTTAAATGATCGAGTATTAGTTTTAAAATGAATTTTTACAACAACTTTTGTTTAATATTATACAAATAGAATCTCAGATATTTCTTAACCGACTGTAGGAAGAATGTTTCTCAAATAATCATTTAATAGAGTTCTATTCTGATCGTTGCTGTTGCAAGGTGCAGGGTGGAAGTTGTAAGTTACAAGTTGCAAGTTGCAAGGCGACATCCGACATCCAACATCCGACATCCGATATTCGACATCGGACATCTGCCATTCGACATCAGACATCCGACATTCGACATCCAACATCCGACATCAGACTTGCGACATCCGACATCCGTAAGGCATCCGACACCAGACATCCGACATCCAGCAACTGACATCAGACATCAGATAACGGGCATCAGACATCAGACATCAGACATCATACATCAGACATCCGACATCCGACATCAGACATCAGACATCAGAGATCAGACATCATACATCAGACATCAGACATTAGACATCAGACATCAGACATCAGACATCAGACATCAGACATCAGACATCAGACATCAGACATCAGACATCAGACATCAGACATCAGACATCAGACATCAGACATCAGACATCAGACATCAGACACCAGACATCAGACATCAGACATCAGACATCAGACATCAGACATCAGACATCAGACATCAGACATCAGACATCAGACATCAGACATCAGACATCAGACATCAGACATCAGACATCAGACATCAGACATCAGACATCAGACATCAGACATCAGACATCAGACATCAGACATCAGACATCAGACATCAGACATCAGACATCAGACATCAGACATCAGACATCAGACATCAGACATCAGACATCAGACATCAGACATCATACATCATACATCATACATCATACATCATACATCATACATCAGACATCAGACATCGGACATCCGACATTACAAATATTTGACATTCGAAATCCGACATTAGAAATCCGACATCCGACATCCAACATTCGTCATCCGGCATCCGACCTTCGTCGTCCGACATCTGCGTAGTTGTATCCGACATTGTTTGGAGATTAATGCTGGAGTATCTGAAAACAAAGAAAATTATTGTAGTAATTACGTATTTAATTTCATGTTATTTAAAATACTTATCTTAACAATGTCATTTCCTAAATTGTTTATTAGTTTTGATAATTTGACATTTTAATTTTTTAAAATCTCTATTGTAACTTATTATCATTTGTAGCTCAATTATAAAATATGTTTAACTCATCTATTCATTGTTAGATGCCTCTTTTCAGCAAAATTAAATGTTAGTATTTGTTCGTAGAGATGTCATTTAGGAACTTTATGTAACTCTTGTTCAATGGCTTTCAACCAAAACTGGTTTTGGAAAGTTGTTTTAGCGGGCAAAAACGAGTTGAGAAGTTTTTTTTTGAAAAGATTGTAATTTTAAGATGTATAAAACAGATTGGAAACAAGTGTCATAGAAATAACACCAAAATATTTGAATAAAATAAAATTGTAAAATAAAATAACAAGATAAATGTTAACGAGTGAATTTAATTTAGAGTTCGATTAATTAAAAATTCATTTAAGAACTTGCAATATTATAATTAAAATATTAAACCAGCGACAGACATCTTGAGAAACGCAGCGAAAGCCGCACCGCAGAAGTTAAAGCAAGCGGAATTAGTGACGAGCAGCCTTTGCCCCAACAGACATACTTGCACCTTGCAACTTACAAATTGTACCTTGCAACTTGCACCTTGCAGCTTGCATCTTGCACCTTGCATCTTGCACCTTTCATCTTGCACCTTGCACCATGCACCTTGCACCTTGCACCTTGCGCCATGCACCTTGTACCTTGCACCTTGCACCTTGCACATTGCACTCTCTTCTGTGATCGAGGTGGAATTGTCTGCTATCACATGGCCATGTCCATGATTATGGATACAAAATCTCAAAAGTTCATTACGATAAACTTCAGACATAAATAATCGTTGAAGATCACTCAATTCAGCTTGTGCTCCATTGAAATTGGTGGCATTGTCGCTGAATATATTTACACAACAACCTCTACGTCCAATAAACCGTCGGAGTGACGCCAAGCAAACGTTCATAGAAATATCGGACACAACCTCTAAATGGGCTGCTTTGCTTGCAAAACAAATATATAGAGCAACATATGATTTTGAAGTGAAGTTTGATCTAAACCTTAGAACGAGTGAAAAAAGGACCACAAAAATCTATCCCGACATTAGGAAATGGTCGTGAGGGTTACACTCGCTGTCTTGGCAATTGTCTCATAACTTGTCCGATTGAAGCTAGCTTTGTTTTAAAACAACGAATATACATTCAAATACTACGCGTTGATACAAATTGCGACCACTAATAAACCAGAACTTTTGATGAACATAACTTAATAACGCATTGGGACCGGGGGTCAAGTCGCGTTCCGTGAAAAAATGAATATGAAACATTTTTTCATTGGCAATCTAGTAGTTTGAATTATTCGCGCATAATTTTAAATTTTACTGTGAGAAGTCAAAATTTCTTATAGGGAATGTAATCCTACTCGATTGCTAATGAAAAAACGTTTCATTTTCATTATTTCACGGAACGCGAATTGACTCCCTGCATGCAAATTTCGAAAATGTTCGTTTCTGACAAATAGTTTACTGAAATTGAGGCTTGCAGGGAGTAAAAACGCATGAATATTGTCATAAGGTAAAGATGAGTTAGCCAGCCGTCCACCTACATGCATTATCCCGTCACCGTCAATAAACGTATTTAATTTTCTAATCGGATTTATCTTGTTGAGAATCCCCTGTTTCTTTAAATCTTTCAACTCAACACAATAGACTTGTGACTGCATCTGTTTAATTACCTCAACTGAAAATTGACATGATTTAATTCGTTCAGATTGAGCCTGTCTACAATTGTTTAGAAATCTCAAACTTAGTGCTGAAATTCTCAAAAGGAAACTATATTCTGAGTATTGATCTTTAAGATCATTACTGAACTCATTAACTTCAACTAACGATTTAATCGGGACTAGCTCAGAATCCTCTGATGCAATTTAAAATTACGGTCGCGCGATAGTGATAAGCCAATGACATTGTGAATTCGACAAATATAGCGGTCCATTCCACCGGTGCACACAATCCCATAGAGTCAAACATTTGCATTAAATTTAACAATATACACACCGCGTGGTTACCGAACTTGGCTTTGAAACATTGTTAACGTCCTTTAAGCTAGCAGAACCCAAATCGAAAATCGGACCAAAACCGAAAAAAAGATCTATTGACAATCAAATAATTTTAGGCTGACTATGGGCTAATCAAATGCCCCATTAAACAATTTTGGGCTCCACCCGTTTTTGACCAGGCTTCAGGTTATTTAATCTAAGGCTAGCAGAACCCAAATTGAAAATTGAACCAAAATCTAAAAGTGGGCCTACAATTATTTTATTGTCAATAGTTCTTTTTTTCGGTTTTGGTCCGATTTTCGATTTGGGTTCTGCTAGCTTTGAAATGATAAAGCCTTTTTCATTTTCTAGATCGAGCAGAATAAAAAAATTTAAATATGGCATTTAATTAGCCTAAAATTAACCTTTATTTGTCCAATTGTTTTTAAATCATTTTTTGATAAGGGATTTTATCCCATAATTAGCCCATAACTAGCCTATAATTATCCATACTATCTTGTAATGTTCTGCTGTATGGGTTCTGCTAGCTTAAGGACCTACATTGTTAATTGGAGACAGACCAAACTCATCATCGTCAAAATTCCACTTCATACTCAATACAGTGGTAGTTGTAGACTTCTGATTTTCGGCATTAGATCCCAGCTCTATAGTACATTTGACGACCATTTCCTTAACTCGAAACAAACCTTGGACAAAAATTTATTAATTAATCCCTTTTTTAATACAGAAGCTTCGTGAATAGTATCGACGCTAGAAATGAGATCGTCTACGTAAAAATGATTCATTAATCTTATGGATACGTCCGGATAATTATCACATTCATCAAAAGCTAATTGCTTCAATTTGCGAATAAACAAAAAAGGCGCGCTCGAGGTGTCATAAGTCACAATATTCAATTGGTGGTGACAAGGAAAAAATTTCACGGCTGGTTTGGGATCAATGAATTAATCACTCATTATCCGAAATGAAAATATGATTATGAAACCTCATTTTTGAGGCGGCCAAATCCCTTGATGGAATATAGTGTCAGAGAGTTCGTTCAAACATTTTTTCTTTCTAAAACAAATTGTATTAATTAATGGCGGCTTTTTCCACATTTTATTATTTTTTTTCATTTTACAAAACTGTTTTATAATTTTATGTACCACTCGCGACCGTGTTCGTAACAAGGCTGAATTGATTCGGAACACCCGGTATAAATGTGAACCTAATAGGAGGACTATGCTATATGTATTGACTGAAACATGTAAGAACATTAAAAAAATTTACAATATTAGATCACTCTTTGTTTCCTTTTTGATCGTTTAGTACAATAGTATTTCATGACAGAAAAAACATTTAAATCCTACAAATCTAGGCTAGCAACCATCAGGTAAATTTGAAGAAAAACAATAAGCAAGCAACAATAATAAGCAAGTTTTGTATTGGACACGCGGTATTTCGACTTGTTGAGAGTTAAAAAATGTTTCAAAGTCAAAAGCCAAATAAAGCGAAACGATATTAGGCCATGGCCTAACATAAATGCAGGTCTTTTCAGAATTTCCAATTATTTGGAAAACCATCGCTAGCTTTATGATGTAAGACAAACATTTTTAAATCCTTAAAATCAAGGTAAGCAACATCAGGGAAATTTGAAGAAAACCATTGAACAATTTTCGTAACAAATAAGATGGGATTTGATTTGGCACCCTTAGGGCATCGCGTTGATGAACAAATGATGAGCAAATTATGTATTGAAAGCGCAGTAAATCCAAAGTGCGGTTTATAAGCGGTCTGAAGAGTGTTGGAATAATACGAAATTGGCCGTTCAACCAACTTTCTGTAAAAGAAGTAGGTACTACGATGTCACGGGGTGGCATACATACAATTGAAAAAGAAAGTTTCCCACCTTTTATCTCAGTGCAGCTTCGTAACAATTTAACTAAGTCAAATAATTTTTAATATTTATTTATTTATTTTGCTGGCGCTGTATTCTCTGTAGATATTTATTTTGAGGTTAAATAATCAGTTAATTTTTGGAATAATAATTGATCGGGGTATTGTACCAATTTGTACGAAGCAACGATTGCTTGGCGTTGAGGTGATGATGTTAGCGCTTTACCTATTTCTGTCTCGCTCCCGTCGCAGGAATTGTCTTTAGGTGGCGGCGCATTAATTACTAGAACTACTCTGAAAAATCGAAAGCATCCTATTTCCCGCTTTATCAAACCAACTAAACATTTTTCTCAACATTTGAAAATCTTCAACGTCAGATGTGTGAATTCTGATAATCACCGTAAATTCAATCGGATCTTCTATTTTGATCACTAAAACTGCCAAGAATTAAACACGTTGTTAAACACAAAATTTCATGATAATATAAAACTTTGCCACGAAAGTACAGGTTGTTCGTTTGGTTGGATGGTTTAAACGATTGTCAAGAACAAATTTTTCTTGATAAGCTTCTGCATGAACTTTAACATACACATTCATTAATACCATTTTCTCAATCTTTTGAAAAGCTATCGGGAATTCTAATATCGACTTTACAAAAAAACGTGATAAAAAAATTACTTTCTGATGTCCTTATTTATTAAAATTTTTTACAAAGAAAGTGTCATGGAAGTGACTCAAAAAACCCCTTTCGATCAAAATAATTTAATAAGTACTGTACCCGTTCGTAGACCACCGGCTTATCGAACACAGCATATCGACACTTCAACGCTTCTTCCGAATTGGACATCAACATTTCAAGATTCGTTTTATCCTCGCCATCCATTTGACGGGGTGGTACTAATGTTAGGGCTAGCATAGCGCCACATAGAGATTTCTTAAGCATTTGGATTTGTAGTTCGGTCAAAGTTGGAATCCGTTTTGGATATTTTAAGAGCACAAGACATCTGACCAGTTCCACATGATAAATTTGTAACAATCGATCCCAGTCTTGTTCGAACAAATCGTTCATCGTGGACGTATAGAATAAGTAGGTTAAGTCTAGTGCTGGAGGTCCATAGCATCCAAATTGGTAATCAACCAGAAGCAAATTTACGGGATTATTTTTCTCATCAAATTGATACATAACGTTGTTAATCCATAGATCACCGTGCGTTAACGTATTAAACGTGCTGTCATCCTTGTGGTATGTTAATTCTGCAATTTCGGCAGCATTATCCAACCAGTGTTGCAATTTATCGTATAAATGTTCGAACCCCGGCCATTTTAAACACATTTGTTGGCAATCGCGAATACCACTCGTATATCCAGATAATACTTCTGTATTTTTAGTACTGAGGATGCACAATTTGTACGGTTCAAATATTTCGGGAGAGTCCTCGTATATCATTGCGTTGATCGCATGCAATTTGGCGACTTTTTCTACTACCATTGCGGTCGCATTAAAATCTAAGCCAATGCGTCGGTCCATGTTATGATAATTTCGTGCCTTTAAATCTTCGAGTATTATGTATGTTGGTTTCGTATTGGTGGCAAATGGCCTAAAATAAAAAAGTAATTTATAAATAGTTATACACACATCTTATTTAGAACTCACTTTGGGGCACACTCAAAATTTTTATCAATTAAATTGAGGTATTTGTTAAATTTCGGAAGTATATCACGATAAAACGTTATTTCCTTATCAAATAATCCAATTCGTTCCAACATCTCACTCATTTCAACAGTTTCTATATCAGTTTTAATTATAAAAGTTTTTTGTCTAGCATTTAATTTACTTGCATGTGCATCGGTATAATTAACCGTGGCCCGCATTAAATAACTTAAATAGTTATCACCTTTGGCCACAGCGTCATGTAACACATAATCGATCACTTTTATGCGTAGTTGGTTTTCACTTAACTTTAGAATCGTTTCAAAATATTCATTTGTCAGCCAAGAGTATCGTTCTTTCAATGTTGGTGCCATATTTAAGTGTAATTTAGTTTTTGAACCCGTTTTCGCGTGCTGCCAAATATCAACTAACCGATTCAGTTCCACATATTTGCACAATTTATTCATAGATCAACCGAATTGGCGATAAAGCAACAGAAAACGTTATTTACATTTTTATAAGATTCGAATTATGCAATAGCCGAAATTCTGGTAACCTTTGTTTGGGTATGAATAAATAAATATCTAATCGTTCGGATTACGTAACCAAAATATTTTTCGTTCTCTTCCGTAATCGTCGTAATACACTCAATAATGCTCGGCACGTTTTATATATATGTAGTTCTATTTTATTTGATAAACAAGTAATCAACATAGTGACGATTTATTGTTATGGCATATCGTCAAATATAACACCTTACGATAGACTTGTTCCAATAAATACAGTAAACGTCCATACGTCCTACCCGTGGCACGTTGTAGAATTGTTGTGCACTCTTTTTATGAGTTGGTTGATGCAGTGGTCGCTCTTTATTTCCTCCATGTAGTTCATCATGCAAATGGTGGTGTCACGAAAAGAAGTGCATGTTCCAGTGATTCCAAATAATTCATGTTGATTAAGTAAGAGTTCCTTATACTCTAAGTGTATTTGTTTGTTTTGTTTGATTGTTGATCTAATGATTACAAGCAGGAATAGTTGCTTCTTTTAGGTATCGTAACGTATATTACATTTAGGATGGTAGAATTTTTGGCAAGCATAACATAATTAACACGAATTTACTTGTTAGATAAAGTAGAAATCGGACGGTTTGTTGTGGAAATCGATACACTCGAAAAATTCTATTTCAATTTCAATTTCAATTTCAATTTCAATTTCAATTTCAATTTCAATTTCAATTTCAATTTCAATTTCAATTTCAATTTCAATTTCAATTTCAATTTCAATTTCAATTTCAATTTCAATTTCAATTTCAATTTCAATTTCAATTTCAATTTCAATTTCAATTTCAATTTCAATTTCAATTTCAATTTCAATTTCAATTTCAATTTCAATTTCAATTTCAATTTCAATTTCAATTTCAATTTCAATTTCAATTTCAATTTCAATTTCAATTTCAATTTCAATTTCAATTTCAATTTCAATTTCAATTTCAATTTCAATTTCAATTTCAATTTCAATTTCAATTTCAATTTCAATTTCAATTTCAATTTCAATTTCAATTTCAATTTCAATTTCAATTTCAATTTCAATTTCAATTTCAATTTCAATTTCAATTTCAATTTCAATTTCAATTTCAATTTCAATTTCAATTTCAATTTCAATTTCAATTTCAATTTCAATTTCAATTTCAATTTCAATTTCAATTTCAATTTCAATTTCAATTTCAATTTCAATTTCAATTTCAATTTCAATTTCAATTTCAATTTCAATTTCAATTTCAATTTCAATTTCAATTTCAATTTCAATTTCAATTTCAATTTCAATTTCAATTTCAATTTCAATTTCAATTTCAATTTCAATTTCAATTTCAATTTCAATTTCAATTTCAATTTCAATTTCAATTTCAATTTCAATTTCAATTTCAATTTCAATTTCAATTTCAATTTCAATTTCAATTTCAATTTCAATTTCAATTTCAATTTCAATTTCAATTTCAATTGATCGATACACTCGATCGGATGTCGAAATTCTCGTTCATTACTACGTTGTATAGTTGTTATTTTTCTTCTTCAAGAACTTCGAGATGATAAATTCTCTGACTTTTTTGAGGCTCAATCAGATAAGAAGCTTACCGTTTAAATGTCGCCTGATAATTTACTGGGTGATATTTGCTTGCTTGGCGTTAATAGATGAACCCAATTCCATTGGTGTTACTGGTTTTAGTGGTCGAGGAGGTGGCATTCTATTATAGGTAACCCTCCAAGAACGCGGTATTTGAAGAACACGATTTCGAAGAACACGAACACCCATTTTCTCAAATTACATGGTTCCAAACTACACGATTTTCGTTATTCTCTTTTATTTTGTTTTTTGTATATCATAACGAAAAATAAAACGTAACGTTTTTTTTATTTGCTTTTTAGTAGTCTTGAACAACACGGTTTTAAATAACACGGAATGAATTAATCGTGTTTTTGGAGGGTTTCCTGTATTTTGGTGTTGGATGTTATAAGCAATATTTCGTTGGTGTGGTGGCAGATTGTAATCAATATTTTGTTGCGGTGCTGGCGTAAGCGTAGTGTAACGATTTCGAATGACATCGTTACAAGTTGCTGAATTATTTTTGAATTTGTATGTAAACCGCCTGAAGTACGTTTTGTGTATGTCAGCAAACTTTCATTTAAAATATCCCTAAATGTTGACTCCGATATTGTGATGTGCGAATCGGTAATTGAAAGTTATCGTCAAAGGAAAATATCGATCGATCGATAATTTAAGTCAGTTGATTTTGAAATTTAAGTCAGTTGATTGTGAAAAAATATCGAGTGGTCGATAAAGCAGTTGAAATGATGACTTGGCAAAAATAGATTTTTCGGTTTTTTTTTCGCGATTTTTTTTTTGCGAGGATGAAAAGAAAAATTTTGTGTTTTGGGGAGTTCAGTTAAGTTTGGATGATCAAGTCGTGGAGGAAAAAATGCTAAAATTTAATATCGGAATATAAAGATAATTTTTTTTTTTTGAGAAGTTAAGTTTTTTTTTGCATTCAGTGCAAGAAACAAAAATTGAAAAGATTTAAAATAATAATTTCGTGAAAAGAACAAAGATTTGTTTGGATGAATTAAGTTTTGATGTTTTGATATACGAGGTCGAAATTTTCTTTTTGTACTTAAAACTATCCGGAAATTATGAAGAAAGTATTCACGAAAAATGAATTTTTAATTAAAATTGATTAGTATAAAATTTCATGTGAAAATTGTTTGCAAGAAAAAAAAAAATATCTATGTAAATCGGTATGCGAGCACCGCATAGCCTAATAAATCGTTGTATGACTTATAAATCTAAATAAAACAGTGAAAAATCAATACAAAATCTGTAATAAACTGTAAGGATTGAAATTCTGTGCGTTAATTTTAATTGTGATACAGAAAAAAAAAACTATATACCATAAAAATAAGTGAGCTTCGAGGTAACTATTCCAAACGTGATTATATATAATACTATATTGATAATGAAGTATATGCTAAGTGATTGTGAATTAAATCATGTCTAAGACAATATAATTTGCGTGGCAATAATAAGAAAAACCGTTGGCATAATAAAAATAAAAACGTTAAAATATTTAAATAAAAAAAAAAGACAAAAAAATATATAACACAAAAATCGTAAAAATATTATAAATAAGCCCATTCATCAATGTTTGACTCATTCATCAATCAACATCTTCTTCAACCTTGATGAATCAACTCTCAACATTTACAACCACCTCAAAACCGTAAGAAATTATATAGCATCTGGCTCAAAAAAAAATTAAATTTTTGTTTTATTTACTTAAATTACATAAATTACATGAATATTTTTTTTTATTAAGTTATAATTTATAGAAAATGGTTAGTTATTTCAATCTGGTTTCGGGTAGATATATTTAAGTCGGATAGGGAATTAGTCTTAGCTAGGTAGGTTAAGAGCTCAATTTTTTTGTACTTTATTTTCTTGAATACTTTGTTTCTTTCTGTTAAATAAATAATTTGTTGTTTTCTCTTAAAAATTAAAATTTTTATGTCTTCTCATTTCAACTTGGAAATGATGTAAATTTGAGAAAGCAACGAGGATGAATTAGGGTGAGTGCTAAGGTCGGTATATAGGTAATTAGCATTTCCTAATTGCGGTTAAGCCTGGCTTACTCATACTCTAAACCCCACCCCCACTCCCTGACGCTTAGCCGCGCAACAACCGCTTGAGTCCCTGAGTAGGTCAAAAATCTATAGCCTAGCATGTGGTGGACGGTATTTATTTATTTTTTTTCGGTCTCCTTCATTTGTTTGCCTTTACTAGAATTTTCCTTTCATTTTATTATTTATATTTTTTTTGTTGTTGTTTGAATTGAATTTTTTTTTCTTTTTCAACTCAACAAATACCCTCCATTGCATGCTAAATGCTACAGTAGGCTTCCTTTATAGACTTTGTGGATTCGTATGAGTTAGCTGATTGATAGGAGTTATTATTGAAATTCCTTTTGGGGATTACCATACCATATTTATAAAGTTTACATTTTGAAATTCTAAGCACAATATATATGCTTCTGGTAATGTTTGTGATCGTTATAATTAACATCTTGAATAGTTAGCCGCTTAATCCTCGAATAAAAACAACTAAAGCTTGGTTTCTGTATGTTTTGATAAGAACTTCTATGGTATCAGCAGAGTATTCTTCAGTTTCTCTTTTATTGACAATTAACATTTTCTCCTGTGAGATGTTGCTGAGTTGGTATTCTAAGGTTCTAAGGTACCTCTTATCTGCATAATGTAGAGGCAAACTGTTTTTTATTGAAGCCGAGCCGATTTTATATCACATCTACGAGAGTTGTCTGAAAAGTTTCAGGTCTAACAAAGACAAAAGATATTTTTCCTTCAAATGTATTTTTATTTCTCTACATAGGCTCCTTGTAAGCGATGCTTCCGTCTCTTCAACCCGCCCAAATAGTACTCGGCGTTTTCCTCTGTAAAATAGTTGTTTACGAAAGTGATGGTGTACTCTTCCTTCGAACGCATCTTTTTGCTTACTCAACCAAAAAAAGTCGCTCGCAGCTAATTCGTGAGTATGGAAGGCATGGTCATGCAGTTTAAATCGTAATTCGTAGAATTTCGTCATGGCAACCGTTGAGGTGTGAGACTGCGCCTTATCTTAGTGGAGCAAGATTTTTTTTCTGCAAATGTAGCCATTTTTTCCACAACTTCTGTCTTCAGCTTGTCAAGTAATGATGCGCATATTAATCTTATGTAATGCTTTTCGATTAAGATAAACGGCTGTCCCAGAAAATAGTCGCTGGAGTGTAATGGTGTATCCAAATTACATCGACAGTAATTAGCCGGTGCAAAAACTCTGACTTATTGTGCCGAAGCTGCGCCGACAGAGCGTTGGAAATGTTCAGTTTAACATGTTTCTGGTCCAAAGTGAGCAAACGCGGCACCCAACGCAAGGACAGTTTTCTCATTCATAAATCTTGATTCAATATGTGACAAACACGTTTTTTGGACATATATTCATAGCCTCGCTTCTATCTTTCTAACTTTAATTTGTAGGTTTTTACCTACATATAAAAAACGTTTCTAATGTATGACCGCGTAGCTTGCATATTGCATGACAAGTTTCCAAAACTAAAACACTTTTATAAACTTTACAATTTATTTTTTAACTTAACTAACTTTATTGTATAATTATTAGTATATATTAATTTACAAGTGTCCACATATAATGACTTATTACTATATCAATTTATTATATACTAGCGGACCCGGCAGACTTCGTTCTGCCCACAAAAGTATTTATGAAATTATTTACTCTTTAAGGGGGGCGGGCTGGGAGTTTGTAGAATTCAGTGGTTTTCCAATTGAGTTGATGGGGGATCGACTCTTTCTGAAACCATCAGACTGTAAAGATACTCTTTAAAGATCTCTATATACCATTTGGAGTCAACAGTGAACAAAATAAAATAGGAATCAGCGAAATCCGTCACTCCGTTCTTTAGTTATGCTGTCACAAACACACGCCAACACACCCGGCGTGCTTCGCTGCGCATGAATATTAACATTGAATCAAATTCATTGGTTTCTTTTATTTATTTTTTTTTTGGAAATAATGAAAAAAACCAAAGTCAATTCAATACAATAGTGTATATACAATATTTTTTGTTTGATTTTTTGGTGCATGAATAAATAAATTTGTTGGTGCTCCCACTCTGGAACATGCGACGTATAATTGTCCGTGAGAAAAGCACGGTTCCTCCAAATTCACACCACACACTTGAAGCATTTGTCCTTGAGCTTTATTAACGGTTATAGCAAAGGATAAACGCACGGGAAATTGAAGACGTTTGAATTGAAATGGCATGTCTGTTGGTATTAATGGAATCCGTGGTATCAGTACAACTTCTTCTTTTGATTTGCCAGTGAGAATTGTTGCTTCTATCAAATTTGGCATTAATTTTTTCACGGAAAGTCTCGTTCCATTGCAGAGTTTTGGTGAATTGAGATTTCGAAGAAGTATGATCGATGAACCAATTTTCAAATGTAAATGATGCGGTGGCATACCGAGTGGTTCCAAAGAATTCAAAAATTCAACCGGATAATTTACTGCGTCTTCTTCATTCGTAGCAGTATCAATGGATTTGTATGATACCAAGTCACCTGGCAATTTCTGTTGAATTTGAAAATTTATTTCATTAACATTTGCATTTTTTGGTGCTAAAATTGCGCGTTCTCTTAACCAACCATGATTTTTATAGTTTTGAACAATGTTTGGAAAAACGCGATCAATTAGTTCTTCTATTGATGGCATAATTGTGCAAAAGTTGTTTGGTAACGTGATAAAGCAATTTAAATCACTTGCAATTTTGCCATCGCCAATCTGTAGCAGTTGCTTCGAAAACTCACGTGCTGATGGATCATTTGGAAGACGCATACGCATATTTATGTTGAGCGATAACTTCTGTACATTTCCCCAAAGAAACGAACTTTTCAAACATGCATTAATTTCATCACATGGAGTCGATCTGGGAATGACGGGCAACGTTTGTCGAAAATCACCAGAGAGCAATATTAATGCACCTCCAAACAACTGTTGATTTCCACGTAGATTCTGTAATGTTCGATTCAATGCTTCCAAAGATTTTTTATGGGCCATCGGACATTCATCCCATA
Organism: Nephrotoma flavescens; assembly: GCA_932526605.1. Classification (NCBI taxonomy): domain Eukaryota; kingdom Metazoa; phylum Arthropoda; class Insecta; order Diptera; family Tipulidae; genus Nephrotoma; species Nephrotoma flavescens. The sequence continues at coordinate 67,145,035 of OW052221.1, read as the reverse complement.
AAATAATTGCTGCTTGTTGCAAAACTTTGGCCATTCCAAAATTTCTTGAAATATTACACGTTGGAATCTCAACCGTTTGCATGTTTAATGGCAATTTTAAAGCGGAATGTGCAGTTCGGCCACCAACCAATAATGTAGGTGCAATACCTAAAGAAGCAAGTGCCAATGCAATTTTTCGTTCGGATATAATTGCTTCGGATATAGTTGCTAAGATTAATGAAATGAGAAATGATTATAGTTACAAGACAGCTTGTATAATTCTATCGTATGCATTCTTTTGCTGAACATTCAATTGTGGAATGTGTGTTTGCATAAACGCACGCAATTCATCACATTCAAACAGCTGTTCGCGTTGCAATTCTCGCTGAAATAAATCATACATTGGACGATTAGGTGCGATCATGCATAATTGTCCTAATGCTTTATTTGCAATCATAAGGTAAATATCTTCAATCAATATCAAAGCCTCATTATAAATTTCTAATGTATCTACCAATTCGGGATCCATCGAACGATGTTGAAATCGAATCAAAATGTCTTCAGCCATGAAATCTTTATATTTATTCCACAATTCAAGGGGGTTTGATGGATAGCATGTTGATATTATTATTGCGAATAACATACGTATTTGATTTGGGTGAGCTGAAACTGATGCATCATTAAGCGTAGCATCCCAATGCGTATCATCTTCAAGCAAACGCAACCGTTGGCATGCATCACGATATTTTACACACAATTCACCATCAACAGTTCTTAAATTCTGAAATGACTGTGGCCCACGTACGTTCACCAACAACAACCGCAAATAAAAACATTCAACATTATTTGGACTAACTGTATAAATGCGGCATAAAGCATCCGTTGAAAAAACACCTCGGTAGCCATCAACAGGAGTACCTTGTTTGCGGCGTTGAAATTTTTTTGTTGATGCGTTCCAAGTGAAATATCTTGGTGCTTCCGAATATAATAGTGTTCTTGCAAATTCATCCGTTTCACATAACTTGAAAAAAGCTGTCAGTGTAGTTGCTGGAGGCTGTACTGCTCTTTGTGCGGCATTTGCATCAGTAAAATAAACACGTTCGCCATTTTCAAGATGGACTGCTAAATGTATAACAACAGGTTGTCTGTCATGTATTGGGAACGATAAAAATCGCCAAATAACTTCGTTAGTACTAATATATCTTCCCATTTGATACTGAAAAATTTCATCATTTCTATTTTCAGCAGCCACTCCGAAAACAGCCATATCGCTACCTTTATTAACATACTTGCAAATGTATTTTATTGATTTGACTGAATTGCAGTATTCGACATTTATATGAGCATTGAAAATTTTTGATAACAACGGTGAATACGGCACTATCCAGCGATTGTCAACTTCAAAGTCTTGGTTCCGGATTTTAACGGTAGTAGTTTTACCATTATTTTGAGCTGATCGTCGACGATACTGTGGATATCCATCATCACCGTGTATTGTTTCAGCGATCAATTGTCTTGGAAAACGCTTTGAACATTTGCCGTCGATCATACATGGTGAAATTGGATTGATTTCACCGCAGGGACCGTGTATCATATTTTTCGTGACAACTGCGAATAATTGTTGATCGATGGTTCGATCTGGAATTTCGGCCGATATAACACTATCAATCATATCTGGTGCCATTCAATTGCATACATATAGCAGCGCACTTCTCCAAATACACGGAGCTTGACAACCAGATCCATCAACTTTTTCAATTTTTGGTGGAATATGCGAGCGGTTATATCGGGTCGATCTGTTGGCACCTGACCATCAAATAAGTAATCATACACATCAGCCCATTTTGGGTTGCAGGTAAATGTGATGAACAAATCTGGACGGCCGTAATGACGTACATATGACATGGCATCTTGTGTATACTCGTGCATATGACGTGGGCTTCCGGTATATGACGATGGTAATATCATCAAACGTCCAATGTCATTCACATCCACATCTTCAATAGTGCATCACGTAAATGTATGTACTCTTCAGATCTCAATCGGGCTTGATTATGACGGATGAAATTCAGTCGTTCGCTCTCGATTTTAGCATACATGTCCACAATGTATTGATGGAAAAGTTTATTGCATCGCAAAATGTAATTGTCCTCTTGATCAAGAATCATCAATCGATACGAATAAAAATTCATCGCACTAACTTTTTTCGTTGTTTCTGCACCTGAAAATAATAAAAATTATTCTTTTATTTTTATTTTATTTTCTAATCAAAAATCATATTTTTTTACCAGTCGTTGGATTTATCATCGGTATATTTATATGATAACCATCATCTCCTCTCCAGAATAAAATCGGGTATTGCAATGCGTCATAACAACGATGGGGTTCAGAAATACGATTTAGTTGCTCATTCCTACGGTACAAAACAATATCTCTTGGCCGAAATTGTTCACCAACTATTACGATTGCCACTTCATCGATTTTTGATGCATTAAGTCGCCTGGCATGTTGTCCGAGTGGTGTTCTGTCGGCACGTATTATTATTTTATGGTCATCCGTGGGCATCTGATCCAGTGCAATCTTGAATAATTTGACCAATTCATTGTGCTGATGTAAAAATCTTTGCAGCTCACTCAAGATTTCTCGACTTGTATTTGAAGCAATTGCACAGCGCTGATTTAATTCGCTGTTCTCATTACCAATGAAATATATTTCCAAAAACTGATGGTCAGAATCTGGGAATGGCAACAATGACCCAGCTCTATGGTATATCTGTCCTTGAATCTGTAATGTTTTTGAAATAGATTTAGATGACTAATCTGAATTTTTGAAGACATCAGAGACAGCACATAAATGAAATGTCATATTATTTATTCCATGCGAAGTAATTACCTTAAAAGTAGGCATAACTCCATCTCTTATAATATTTGTAGCTCCAAAAGATGTCATTTGGAAGCATGAATTGTACTTTTGAATATTTCTTAAAAAATGCTTTGACGCTGGTGAATTGCCATAAATTAATGAGTGCAAAGGGTCTGGTGGAGGTTCTAATACAGGCAATTTAACTTTACCACCAGCACAGCACATGCCAGGCGTTTCGTTAATAAATTTGACTGCTTTACAATGCACACATTGTTTATTCATTTGTCCAATATAAGAATGCATATTGTAATCAATTGTGCTATCATAATTATAAGCCGTCAATTCCATTTGTCGTATGATTTGAATTGAGGGACGCGTACGTCCATTTATTGACCTTGCACCTTCAACCGTGTTTGCACTATCAACCGATTGGTTTATACGTCTACGTTGTTCCCTCTATGATGCATTTTGTTGATTACGATCTTGTTCACTTTGTGATCTTCGGTTGGTTGAAACAACTGTTGAATGACGTGTACGTCTACCAATCTTTGAACGTCTTGCACGTGGCATTTCAAATCCGATAGCAATTCAACCAGCAAATGCAAATGGAAAATGTATATGCACTGCTGTCTGTTTATATTCAAACGCTTAAACAAAACCAAAATGAATTGTTTGATGATGTATAGCTGAATATATGAAAAAACAAAAAAAGCAAATGCGACTCTTACCGATTACGTCTGTCCACAATGCGAGTTCGATGAAAAAGAACCTTAAAATGATCAATACTGACATTGACTGTATGCGCTACAACGTGTATTTACCGTGTGTATGAAGCAGTGTTGAGCGTTATTCAATAAATTTTTATTCAAATAGCAAATAATTTTTTATTAGATATTTTATATTTGGAATTTTTTGATTTCAAGTTTCAACTGATATCTTTTTAATTGTGTCACAACTAATTATTCGTCATTCGTTAGTTGTTATTTGAAAACAATACATATAAAAATGTTTTTTTGCTGAAATCATAGGCACCTACGTATTTCTTGTTGTTTTTTTATATGGGCAAAATTACATGTTGACATGATAAATGATAAATCACGAACGCGTCGACCGATTTTGTGCAAACTTTAGATAAACCATCTACACGACCAAACAAACAAACACTAAAAATTTGATCGTATTCGGTTTGACCGTTCGTGAGTTATAAAGTCACAACACACTTGCAACAATTTTTTATATATATAGATTATTATTATATTTTTTATATATTGAACATTATTTTTGTTGTTGTTCAATACCAGTTCAATACCAAGTGTATTGAAGCTCGGTTTGTTTGGTACTGATAATAATCCAAAAATCAGCCGGTCCAAAATGTGTACCAATTTTTTGTTTATCCGATTGTTATTTTGGTATTACGTAACGCAATACTTCTGTGTATACCAAAATAACAATTGTACATAATTATACGCGTGCATCATCTACTTATTTTGTTGTGCAGTATAGCCAAGCATCCGACATCAATGTAGATTGTGTTGTGACCGCTACATCACCCCCTCCCTGCAAATAAAATCTCCCTAAATGTGCTAAAAAAATTAGAGGAAATAAAGGTGGAAGTGGATTATTTTAAATCCGAAAGATTTTGAAATTGGACGGCTTTTTTATGAATCGTTGGGTTTAATACTAAGCTAGACTCAGCTAGGACACCATAGGCCGGCTTCAGTCTATCGATACTAACATTACTATTTTTGCCGTTTATTTCAAGGATGTAATGCTTTCGAAAACGACGAATGACTTTGTAAGGTCCTTCGTATGGAGGTGTTAGGCTGCTCGTACTTTATCAATGCGAACAAATACCAACCACTTGGGAACAAATATAGGCTGTTTATTTGAATTTTGAGTGTCCACTGGAATGATGTCATGCATCGCCGCGCGAAGCCTTTCAACATAGTTATGTGGATCGAAACTATCCTTAGAGCTACTCTCGAAAAATTCACCTGATAGTCTAAGGGCTTATCCGTAGACCACTTCGGCTGGAGAGCATTTTAATTTATCCTTTATTGTTACTCGAATTCCCAGCAATACAATGGACAGCTCTGTGCTCCACTTTATCGTATTTTCTCGAGCTTTGAGTAAGGCTTTAAGTTGACGATGGAGTCTTTCGACCATACCATTTAGCTGTTGTACGAATTCTATGGACTGCCATAGAACGGACTGCCTCGATCTGTTGTGATTTCCAGTGGTATCCCAAATCTAGAAACATGTTGCTCGATAAATGTCTTGGCAATTGTGGATGCGGTACTATCTTGAATGGGGTACGCCTCAAGCCAATGGGTAAAGCGATCGATAATTGTGAGAATATACACATAACCTTCGGATGGTGGTAATGGTCCCACGATATCCATATGTATATGCTCAAATCTAGTAGAAGGCAATTTAAAATGTCCTAGTTCAGACTTCGTGTGTCGTTGAACTTTGCTCTTCTGGCAACCAATACAAGATTTAACCCAGTGTGCAATGTCGCTGTTCATATTCGGCCAAAAATATCTACTGCAAATTAATTTTCGTGATGCTCGCATACTGGGATGAGATAAACCGTGAAGAGCATCGAACACTATACGTCTATAAGATACAGGAACGAATGGTCGATTCATGCCTGTTGAAGTCTCGCAAAAAATTTTTAAATCGGGGAGGACGGTGAGTTCCATGAAGTTGGCAATAGTTGCTGTAATTCATCGTCAGACTATTGTTTCTGAGCTAGTTGTTTCAGATCTAAATTGACATTGTCTATTGCTGAGGCGTGATCGTTAGTCCGTGACCACATTTTTCTTGCCTTGGACATGATGGATGTCCGTCGTGAACTGAGCGATATAGTCGAAATGTCGAGTTTGCCGCGGACTCTTCTCGCTCAGGGAAACCAATGCTTTAATTAAGGGTTTATGATCTGTATAGACAGTAAACTGCCGACCTTCCAAGAAATAGCGAAAATGTTTTATGGCTAAATAAATAGCAAGTAGCTCTCTGTCAAAGGCAGAATATTTTACTTCTGTTTGCGAGAGTTTGCGTGAGAAAAATTTCAAAGGTTGCCAACTATTTTGATTCCATTGCTGAAGAACTGCTCCTACAGCATTTCCGGATACATCACAAGAGATGCTATAGAGTGTATCGCTATCGGGGTGGGCTAACAGTGTTGAATTAGCAAGTGCTCGTTTAATTTTTGTGAATGCTTCGTTGCATTCGTCGGGCCAAGAATAATGTTTCGCGTTCTTTGGCATTTTATTTAATGTTACTAAATGAGCGTAAATTGGAGATAGCAATTCGGCTAGCCCTGGAATGAACCTATGGTAGTAATTAACCATTCCTACGAATCGTTGAGTTTGTTGAATTGAAGTTGGCGGGGGAAAACAATGTATGGCTTCAACTCTCTGTTTCGAATGTGTTATACCGTCTGGAGTAATTTGGTGGCTGAGGAACTCGAGAGCACGGACACCGAAAATACATTTTGAGATTTGGATATTCACTCCATATTCGACGAGTCGCTCAAACAAATGTTTGAGGTGAATTCTGTGTTCCTCCTCATTTTTGCTGGCTACTAATATGTCGTCAATGTAGACGAACACGAAATCTAGACCTTTGGTTACTTCATTCTTGAAGCGTTGAAAGGTCTGCGCCGCATTTCGCAGACCGCAAAAGGCATCCTGGTAAACTCGAACAACCCAAACGGGGTAGTTATTGCAGTTTTAGCCACGTCCTCGATCGCAATAGGGATAAGGTGATAAGACTAAATCAATTTTTGAGAATACACGACAATTATGCAAGTGCATTGTAAAATTCTGAAAGTGTGGGATCGGGTAACGATCCGGCGTGGTAACGGCTGTTTTATGTTTAACCGGATCTAACCTACTTGGTCTTGAAAAGGGCAGTCGACCTTCGGTGTATATATAATGAACCACTTTATGTTTTGCTGGACTTGCGTAGTCAGGAGTATCAACCAGAGAAGGGAACATCTTCAGAAGCGAATCGTATTCATTTTGAACAGAAGGATACGTTGGTGTAGGCGTTTTGACTCTCGCAATTATTGCATCAACCGCAAGACTAGTTGTGGGGTCCAAGAGACGCTATAGTAAATACATGAGGAAACTGCCGCCGTAAACCAATGTTAACATTCAGCAATTTCGTCCCGTATGTCTGAATTAGGATCTATTTTTGATGCATTATGCAAAAAATGTTCCACGGGAAGTACTGAAAGATCAGCACCGGTATCTACGAGAAACTGCGGAGTTTGTTTTGCGGGTCGCTTATAAATAAGCGGCGATTATATCGTATCCGATTAGTTGCCGCACTTGCTATCGGATTTAATCGTTTTTTTGAGTTTCATTTGTAGATTCCGGTTTGCTGCTGCGAAATGAGCAAGGTTTATAGCACTTTCGTGCATTACTTCCAAATTTGTTGTGATAATAGCATATTGTCATTGCTATGTGTCCTGCTGCGGCTTCTTGGTCTGGGGCCGTATGTTGTACCATCACTTCGAATCGAAAAAAGTCGAATTCGAAAAAAGTCGATTCGAAAAAGTGAAAGTTGTATCATTTTTGCTTTTCGAAAATGATACAACATACCGCCATTCGACTTTTTTCGAAATTCGATTCGAAGTGATGGTACAACATACCGCCCCTGGGCTTTTTGATCGATAATTTGAAAATGGTGAGCGACTACGATTCAAATTTAATTTTGCTAACTTTGATTTAACACTGTAAAGTCGTTCACTAAATTGTTTCATTGCTGCTACGGCTTCATATAGCTCTGTATCGCCGGAACTTGATGGTTCGGTGTTAGATATCGTCGACACACTAGGTATTGTGATCTCGTATATTTTATCAGCTACCGGCAACAAGTCATTTATATCTTTTTCACCCATCGCAATCAACGAGACATAGATAACTCGTGGCAATTTGCGAAACCACAATGTTTCTACCAATTTATTATCGAAAGCTTCACCTGTGAGCGATTTCATCAAAAAATAAACCTCGCTGGATTTTCGATCGCCCAATTCTGCTCTCTCTAATAATTTTTCAAGACGCCGTTCCGTAGAAAGGGCGTGTCGAGCGATTAGTGCTTCCTTTAACTTAGCATATTTTTCGGGTTTCGGAGGATTTAGTATTAACGGCATTATTGGTTCACAAATCTCTGTTGGTAATGCAGAAATAACATGGAAAAATTTTGTTGAATCGGACGTTACATTAAAAATATTAAACTGAGCCTCGGCTTGCGCGAACCAAACGGAAGGATTAGTAGGCCAAAAGGGTTGCAACTTTATTCGAGAAGATTCTACTGAGAGAGCTCCTTTTTCATCACCTTTATTGTCATCGTCATCGGAATTCATTGTGACAAGTGTATTGAAGCTCGGTTTGTTTGGTACTGATAATAATCCAAAAATCAGCCGGTCCAAAATGTGTACCAATTTTTTGTTTATCCGATTGTTATTTTGGTATTACGTAACGCGTGTATACCAAAATAACAATTGTACATAATTATACGCGTGCATCATCTACTTATTTTATTGTGCAGTAGCCAAGCACCCGACATCAATATAGATTGCGTTGTGACCGCTACAAATTCAACGTCCATCGACACAAAAGTGCGTACGATCACTTTTAAATTCACTTTTTGACGAGTGCGTTATCTTCATGTTGAGGTCTGAAACATATCAAAAAAATCCTCGCATGTTAGATTTTTGGGGGTGTATAGCTAACTTAATTTTAATTTCTTCAATTTCAATGGCAGGTTGTTTAATTTTTAATTTCTTATATTGCAGCCTATTAAATTCACTATTTTGCTTTATCATAATTTTCAGGTATTGAATTGATAAAGCTCTATTTGGTTTTCTAGTAATTTTTTTTTGTTATTCTGCAGATTATTCAGTTGTCGGTGGCCAGGAGCAGATCAAAATCAGAACGTCAAGAGTGGCAGGATCCGGCAAGAAAACGAAAGTGAATATGGTTCTGATGTTCACTGCACCATGCGCGCCGCCGGATCAAAGGTATTGGAAGAATGGTTGATGCCAACGCATAAGTAGCTGTGCCACCGTACTATGCGTACCGCTTTTCTTTGGGTCATGGAAGTAGCATGCCCAATGTAATAAAACAACAATAAAATTTAATTTATTTACAACAACAGTGTAAATATACAGAGTATCCGATCAAACGAAACAGGGTGAAAGGCGTATTACACTTTTTAGGGAAATCGCCCACCCACCAAAAAACTAATTAAAAAAAACCAAGAATTCTTTTGTTTGACAGTGTGACTTTCCAATAAAATCATTTTCATTATCTGTATTTTCTTCTGTCAAATAAAAACAATTGGTTTTGAAAAGTGTTTTTATAGTGACACTAGTGGGGAAATAATGTACTACAGAAACTTAATAACTAATTAAAACAATTTGTAAATTATTCCTTACCCTATCAGCCACAATATTTGTTGATTTTATCTTTGAAAATCGATTTCGAAATATAATTTCATCATTGCGTAGTCGGTTTCAACACCAATTTCCTGTGAACGCGTTCCATTTGAACTACCACGTCGGATTAACGGGAAAATCTATCTAAGCTTTCTACAAAACGACTTGGATGAATACCTTGATGAAGTGTCTTTACAAACACGTGAAAATAGGTGACTGCAGCATGATGGAACTCCCCACCACAAAAAAAATTATTTTATTCATGTTGTTTTATTTCTGACAAGTCGAAATGTCTTTCGTCGCTCATAATAATTTTTTAGATGCTCCATAATAAATTGTTATCGACCACTTGCTAGGACTGTCAAATGAAAACTGATAAATGACATCCAAAATAAAATGGCGGCCGAACAAAATCGACCAGCATACGATTCAGTTTCTCTTTCCATAAAAGACTTGATTACTTTAATCCGTACAACGATTTAGGAAGTTTGCAAACTTTGCTCGAATTGTTGATAAAATCTTCGGGTTGGTCTACTCCATCCATTTCACGAACATTAGATCGGATTTCGATGAAAAAGAATCGAATACAACGACAGAAAACGTTTCATAGCAGTCGAGGCCATGTTTTTGCGAAAACCTTTCACAACTTCACCATTGCTCTTAATTTAGAACACCCAGTTGCATTTAATAGGTGTTTTGTTACGAGGTAAATCAACCAAAGTCTACGTTTGATTGTCACTCAATGACTTACTCAATGACAGCAACCGGTTCAGGTTGGAATTAGACCTTCATTTGCTGAAAAATTATAACGTATTAGATTCATATTCCGGATACGTTTGAATCTAGGAACGTATTGCGGGTTTTCTCTTCTATCAGACGTGTCATTCGTGATTGACATTCTCAATTACATTGGTTTCGCCAGACGTTTAGCGCTCCACATTTTGGTCATCAGACGTCTTATAAATTGTTGTTTATCGACAGTCGAAAATTCAGCATCACGCATCCCACCTGGGCTGGGATGTTCTAACATCACCATGTTTCGATAATTTATCGAAGTTTATTTCTCGTTTCTGCAGAATAAAATGTATCTCTGTTTCAATTTGTATATTATTTACCAGCCTGCTAGATTGCAACATTGTGATGTTTCTATACTTGTTTCTATCACCAAATAATTTTTTTTCGATAGTAGAACGAAAATAAGTGAAATAGATATTGTTCAAATATATTCTAGTAGGTTGTGATAGCAATAGAGAAGAAATAATTGATAAACGAAACAGAAGTCAAATTAATTCTAGCTGAAAGAGACGTAGACTTCGATAAAATATCGAAGAATAGTGATGTTAGAACATCCCAGCCCTGAATTGACATTGACGTCAACATTCAACTCTATAAAACAACACGTCTCTGCTTATCACGGCTTTCTGAGTTGCCATTTTGGTCAAGCGATATGCTTTAGATTCATTTCTATATCCAAGCATAATACATTCAGATGACTTCGGGTCGACCATCTGCCATTTTTTCCTTTGGCGCATGTACCACCGTTTTGCATTCAAACACACGTAACATTGTGAAATTTAGTTTTATTTTTGGCTTATATTCTTTTGGTGTAGTTGATCGCATATTTCTGCAAGATATCCGATTTCCGAAACATACTGCTCTAGATAAATCTTCCGACCAAAACTTATTATGTCGGAATCGATTAACATACACCTAACTCGTTCTAATACCATTTTGTTTGGGAGTGCATGGTGCTGTTTTTTGACATGCAACTCCGCTTTTCGCCAAAACTTCGTCATAACTGTCGATTACATTTCTCCGTTCCATTATCAGTGCGTAATGAATTTCGACGAGATCCTTGACAAATGTAGCGAAATATTTTGCAACCAGCATTTTGCTCGTGCAGCAGACCACAGACGTCGGATTGAGTAGACCTTTTTTCAATGCAAACATGCATTTGTTGATGCTTCCAACGCTCCAATTTACACCAATTACAGTACCACACACTTTTTTATATTTTCGTAACAGGTGTGTCCGAAGCGCCAATGCCACAAATTATTGTCTATTTTCCCACTCAGTGCCGGAACTATTCACCAGAAATGGCGTATGCGAAAGCCTTTCATTTATTTTTATTTTCCGTTTCTTCTTTCTTCGCACGAACGACGATTGAATTTGAAATTTGTATTGTGTGTTTTTACATGTGTATGGGCATGTGTGGTTCCGTGCGAACTGAATGTCTGTGTCCTCTCTATAGCCCAGAATTTTGTCCGATCACAATGAAACTTCTGGGAGATCTCAGTGATTTGGTCGAAGTCGGTTCACCGGAAATGACAGTTTTTATGGGAGTTAGCTTTTTCGTTTTTTGTAAATATTTTGAAAAGTGACATAACCTAACCCGGAAAAATGACATAATCTTTTTCGGGATGAAGTTTCATACTTTAGCCTTTTCTATAAATTTGCATATGAGATTTTTAGTTTGTTACAAATGTTTTGAAAAGTATAGCATTTACGAGAAAATCGAATTTTTATCTAAACGATTTTAAATAAAATTTACAACAATATCGTTCCAGATCAGTTTACCAAAATTTAAGCGCTAATGACGATTTTTGACAAAAAAAATGTTTTTCAATAAATATGCGGCCCCTGTAAGCTAAGATGGACTGATTGGCCGAAATGAAACTTCATACTTCAGCTTTTTACACAAATAGCAAGCGAGTAAATTTTTGCCGAAATTGGCCCACCGGAAGTGGCAGCTACAATAGGAGCTTTTTGGTTTCTTTATAAATATTTTGAAAAGTATACCATTTATGAACTAAATTTAGTTTGCAACAATACCGGTTCACATTAGTTTCCTAAAATTTATGCGGAAATAACGATTTTTAACTAGAAACTGTTTTTTGACATAAAATTCGACCCCTATATTGATTGATCGGGGTGAAACTTCATACTTAGGGTTTTCCATAAATTGGGCGCTTCCAGTGAGTTTTGGCCAAAGTAGGTCCTTTGGCAGTGGAACGAGTGAGAAAATCGAATATGAACCAGAAGATTAATGAAAATGGCAACAAAAAAAAACAGTTTTAGTAATCATGAAAAATTTTGACCTCGTGATTTTTACAGATGTACCCTTCGCTATATCGCCGAAGTCAAAAAAGTGCTTTTTAAAAAATCACTATGTGTGTGTGCTTGCAGACGAAATATCTGCCTTATCTCTACAGCCAAGACTATTTGTCTCATCGGTGTGAATCTTAATACATAAGTTTTTTTCATAACTTGGGAGGTCCCAATGATTTTTGGAGTCCACCGGAAGTGACATCTTCCATTGGAGCTTTTTCGTTGTTTGCAAATATTTTGAAAACTATAGCATTTACGAGAAAAAAACGTTTAAAGTAAAACCTTCTTAAATTTGCAACAGTATCGTACAGGTTGATTTAACCAAAATTTAACCGGAAATTACGGTTTTTAATAAAAAACATTTTTAAGCAAAAATGCGGCTATGTATAGCCCAGACAGATTGATTGATTGCAATCAAACTTCATACTTAAGCTTTTTCGTCAAATTAGGAGATTAAAATTTTTGGTCGATATTGGTCTACCGGAAGTCACGGCTGCCATACGAAGTCATTCGGTTTTTGACGAATACTTAGACGAATTAATTGATCGAAATGAAACTTCATAATTATGCTTTTTCCATAAATTTGAAAATCTCAGGGATATTTGGCCAAAACCGGTCCTCTTGTCCAATTGTGAGCAAAAAGTGTAGATTTCTCGCTTTTCCTTGAAATTTAAATGTTTCTATTTTATTCCTATTTATTTATTGATTTATTTCCTCTTCTTCTTTTGTTGCCTATTTTTTTTTTTTTACTAAACGAGCCGGTGGCAAAGTAGTCAGCATGCTTGCTCCAGCGACCGGAGGTTCCGGGTTCGATTCCCGGTGGTGAGAAGGAAAAAATTTCACGGCTGGTTTAGGATCAATGAATTAATCACTCATTATCCGAATTGAAAATATGATTATGAAACCTTATTTGGGGCGGCCAAATTCCTTGGTGGGATATAGTGCCAGAGAGAGAGAGAGAGAGAGAGAGAGAGAGAGCAAATTTATGATTTTATCAATGCAAGAACAGCCAAAATGCCTTCCAAATCTATTTCATAAATTATAAAAAATTTTAAATTTTTACAGGATGCTGATTGATTGCTGATCTTTTATACCATAAAACCAAAAATAATTGTGCTGTCTTGTAACTAACAATTTCCTAACTATTGACTACTTAGGTGTCTGTAACCGGGTCAAGTCTATTATATCTAACAACCTTTCCTATCCCTCCATCTTGTTATATGTAAAAGGGGTGTACGGTAGGCCCGGCGTATCCGGGATTCCTGCTTAGTCGTGGCCGTACATTCTAATCAATCAATCAATCAATCAATCATGTTGTTTTATTTCTGACAAAGGATTTATTTTAGAACTCGAAATTTTGAAAACATTCTGTTGTGAATAGCCCGGTGTGTGATTCCATTCACTTTCTGTAGTACATGGTTTTCCGCGCTCAATCATTAACAAAAAATTTTGAGGAACACTTTACAAACTTTTTGTTGGAAATGAGCTCACCTATCACCCTGCTTCATTTGATCGTCCACTTTTGGGACACCCTGTATATTATGCGCAAGGCAAACTGAAATTTTTTACAGTAAATAAATAATAAATTCGCCGTCAGAGATGAGACTGTACGGTGATCAAATATTGTGTAAAACAGCACACATTGTGTTAACAATTATCGTACACTTTTACTGTGCCATCCTTGTAAATGAGATTTTGATATTTTAATCGAAGTTTGTTGGTACTCAAGAAAGGTTCATAAATTTTTGAAAGACGCGTTTGAATGGCCGCGCTAACAACAAACCCGGAACGTCACTCGTGGTTGACAAAGGAATTTTTAAAAACTATTTTAACAACGAGTGAAGAACAGGTAAATGTTAAAGTGATCGATTATGAGTTACACGATGCTGTAGGAAAAGGTGAAAATTATACAAGTTATTTAATGCGGGCCACTGTAAACTATACCTACGACAATGGATTCAACACTAAGTAATTTCATGGCACTGGGGTAAGCGAACTAGAATACTTATATTCACTTTACTTACAGGCAAAAAACTTTTATTATCAAAACTTCTGTGGAGTCTGATGCAATGAGTGATATATTTAAAAAAATTGGATTGTTTGATAAGGAGATAGCATTTTATCGCGACATAGTACCAAAATTCAAAAAATATACGAAACTGATTGATGAAAATTTTAAGTGTGCTCCAAAGTGAGTTTAATAATTTAGTATGAGTGAGAAAAAGTTTATCAATTTTTTTTTTGTAGAACTTTTGGCATCAGTGAGAGCCCTACGTATATAGTATTCGAGGATTTAAGAGCACAAAACTATCGTAACATGGATCGGCATATCGGATTAGATTTTAACGCGACCGCAATGGTTTTACGTAAACTCGCTAAACTGCACGCTATAAACGTAATGATTTACGATGAGAGCCCCGAATTGTTTGAACCACACAAACTGCAAATCCTAAGTACTAAAAACACAGAAATATTATCCGCATATACGAGTGGTATGCGTGACTGTCAACAAATGTGTTTAAAGTGGAAGGGCTATGAACATTTCTATGATAAATTGCAATATTGGTTTGATAATGCTGCACAAATTGCGGAAATAATGTTCGATAAGGATGACAGCACTTTTAATACGTTAATACACGGCGATGCTTGGACTAATAACATTATGTATCAATTTGACGATGAAAATAATCCTATCGATGTGCTTCTAGTTGATTATCAGATGGGATTATATGGCCCGCCCGCCCTCGATTTAACCTACTTGTTTTTTTCGTCCACAGCCAACCAGCTGTTCGAGAGCGATTGGGACCGATTGCTAAAAATCTATCATGCTGAGCTAGTAAAATCCCTAGATTTAGTTAAATATAATAAGCGAATGCCAAGTTTAACCGAACTACACGTCCATATGCTTAAGAAATCATTATGTGCCGCTTTCGTTTCTTTATGTTTCATTCCAACTCGTCAGCTAGCTACTAAGGACGATCCTAAATTTGAAACGTTGTTAATAGATTCGGAAGATGCAGTTAAATTACGATATGCTGTTTATGAAAAACCGGTGGTTTATGAAAGGTTGCAGTATTTATTGGATTATTATGATCGGAAGGGATTTTTTGATTTCATAATTTGTTAAACCATACGAATTATGGTTTTTGGGTTTATATAGAAAAAATTAAATAAATTATTAAAATTTGTTAAATTAACGAGCAGTCACTAAATTCTTAATGAACGATAATGGAAGGTTACTTGACGTTTCTGTCCTTCCAACTAAAGTAAAGCAATTATTTACTTTTGTTGTAAAGGTTGTGAGGTCAACTTGCATAAACTTATCACCAAAAATTAAAATTTATTTAAGTCGAATAAGTTTTAAGGCATTAGAAATTAATAAAAAGGAAAGTATAGATAATGACTAAGCAAATAATTGGAAATGTGTATTGCGTCGAGGAGATATGATGTAAAAATGGAGTTGGTATATGTGGGCGATCATTAGTCTACCCGCGGTCTAGATTTTTTGTATTATCTAAAAGTTGAAGCGTGAGGCCGTCATTAAATATAATGTTCTTGAAGTAAACCTTGTGTATTAACGATTAATTATAAAAAGACCCGGCTTCAGAATCCGAGCAAAATATAAGTTTTCAGCCAGAATCGTAGAAACGGCTGCCGGATGGTTCCGGCTGGTGTTGTTATGATTTCGGATGCGACAAAGTATCAAAAAGCGATGCTAGAACATCCCAACACAAATGTTGCATTATTGTTGGTTGCGCGATCCAGGTTTGTGTCGTTTCGGGTGTCCGCCAACAGGGGTCATCTTTGGTCAATGTCAAAACGTTTGATCAAAGACTATAAGAAATACAAAGATATGGTGAAAAAACGGTAATCAGATTCAAAATGATGATTTACAGTGGAACTTGAATAATCGCTTACGATTCGAAGAGAATAAGTAAAGAAAACCAAATAATAAAACTCTCCGTTCAATAAAATATAGCTGCGTGGCTATTATGTGTAATGTAAATTGGAATAATAATGAAAACGAATATTTTCATCAACTCAAAGGCATTTTGGGCCTTTGGAGTTGTTTATGTGTTTCAGTTATTGAAAATAGATTTATCGCAGTATTGATTAAAATTACATTTGTCATTAAAGCTTTATCGTGTACCGAGTTTCTTAAAAATAAAACGGCATCGAATAATTCAATTAAAAACCAAAAAAAATTCAAAATACAATTTGAAAATAAAATGTTCATGTTAATCAATGTTCGGAAGGATGTTTCTAACTATAAACTGTTGAAAGTTTATGCCAAACCAAACTATTTTGGCTTTCCTTGGTAACGGTGTACTTGAAAGGACGTAAGGCCATTGCACACGTCAGCTTTTTTGAGCGAAGCAAACTATGTCGTGAGATCACAGCTTTTCATTTTACTTTGCAAAGCAGAAGTAAGTGAAACCGAAGCTTAGCTCAACACGCTCGTAACAGTGATTTATTTAAATGCTTTATTTAAAATAGCGAGATAGAAACATCGTTTCATATTCTTAGCTTGTCATGCTTATCATTTATCTCCTAAACGGTAATAAAACATTTAAATCTCTGGGTGTATAGAAGGCGTCGACTATTTTGCCATGTATGATATATAATGTTTGATTTATTTGAGCTTTACCTACCAAAATGGGAAGCAGTGAGAAAGAAGCTGGTGTCAGCCTTGAAACTGAGCTTTTGTGTGCAAGGAGCCTTACAATGTTTACTACTGTCAAAAAATTCCCTGTAAATTTTAATAAGAAATACCTCTGTATGTGTTAGACAAATTAATTTCTACTTAATTATGCTTTCTAAAAAGTGGTTGCAAACTTTTTACTTAATGAACCCGAACAAATTATTTTGAAATTAATCTTATTTAAAAATTTTTCTTATTTCCTTAGCTCTAGAAAATTCACTAAAAACACTGGAGATTTCATGATATGAAATTTTAGCTTATGTGGCTATGAATGGAACTCACGGTCATTGCTTGAAAAAATTGAATTCAAACATTGATTTTAAATTAACTTGTTAAATATTAATTGTGCCTAATGAGCTTTTTTAGGCTCAGCTTTCTTAGCAAGAACTCAATTTAGAGAATGCAGTTTAGAATTTCAGTTTCGTCTGACTAATTAAATTTTCTACCTGTTTATGAGCAAACTCGGTTCACAATAGCTGTATTTCATTGGGAAATAAAATATTCGAGGCCAGTTTTTGATTTAGAAGTTTTGTATATGAATTTTTCATAGCGAAAGCAAATTTTTCTTCGTGTTGTTTTCGGTAGTATAATGAAATTCGAGTTTTATGTAAATCTTAAATTTTTTTTATTTCATACTACAGCTATTTAAAATTAAGACATAATTAAAAAACATATTTTTTATTTCTGATATTATGTACTTTAGTAGAATTTCATTATAAAAATTAATTCAGTTATGATTCACCCCGCTTCTATCTATGAAGGTTAACATCTGCAGTCTCTTGTTTGTGCTATTAAACGTTTAAAATTTTCAATTTCGGATGTTTAGTAATTGTGATCGATTTATTTTGCATTTTTGTGTTGGAGTCGTTATATTTTCTCGGTTTGTTGGTGCAGGCTATAAATTTCTTTGTACTCCATTTTGAATGTTTCCTGAGCATAATAAGTAATATATAATCTAATAAATGTAAATGATGCTGATAACAAGGGCTCTTTTCATTAAATCAATGCTGATACTCCTTGTTTTTAACTGTTTGTGCCACGCAGACATCTCTCATGTAGCTCTTGATGTTTTCTATATGAGGCTGCATTATAAACAAACTTTTGAAAATATCAATGTGCAATTTTGAAATATTAAAAAATGTATCACTCGATGCGTGACCGGCTCCAAAGTTACTATTGCTAGTATAATTTTTATACATTATAAAACGCTCACTTTTCGCTTCTAAAATATCATTACTCTTTATCAAAATTTCATTGCAAATGACGCATTTCGATTTTTTTTAATTTTTGAATGCAACGAAACCGATAAAATATTTTTTGGAAGAATCATCAAAATCGTATTGGCATCCAAGTCCATCATCCGCTTTGTTTGCTACATTGAGATTCATGAGCTTGCGGCTCGTTAAAAGTGTCTTTTAAAACTATATTGGTAGGATGATACAAAATATCCGTCATAATATCAATGGTCAACATTTCGTCTGCATCGGTTTCACAGTTTGCAAATGCAAAATTTTAGAACAACATATATTTCATACTTTTTACGCTAATTGCCGTAGGCACTTGGCGAAACACACTTATACTTAATAAACACATTTTTATTAATCACTTGTTTTTGTTTCGCAGAATATTTTTCAAAAAGTTTAAAAAATCACTCGATCGATTTCGAGTAGATACTCCTGATGATGACCTAACAAGTCGAAATCGATCGAGTGATTTTTTAAACTTTTTGAAAAATATTCTGCGAAACAAAAACAAGTGATTAATAAAAATGTGTTTATTAAGTATGAACATATATTTCATTATAAATAACGAATTAACAACATTAAGAATATAGCTTTAATACAAATAATTGGATTTCACTTATTTCGCTTTAATGTTCTGAAGCGACCTATCGGAAAGATAGTAATTTTATTACTCTGCCGGAAAAAAAAACAATTTGACCCTTTGATACAATTTGGAATTGTTTTTTTATATGTGAACTGATTTTTTAAAAATTTTAGAAATTACTTTAAAATTTAGAAACTAGATGTCGCTAGCTTCATATTCAAAACTCAAACCCAATAGAGAACTGTTTGTAGATCTGACGGCAACAAAATAAACCTGATTGGGACTATTTTTGTATGTTAATTTTTATTTTCATAAAGTATGCCGTGCTAAAATTTCATATAAAAAAAGACCCAATCAGCTTATTTTTAATGCGCTAGATGTCACTACCCCGGACATTTATAGTTCTCAATATTAAGACTGTTTCAAATATAACTCAAGACAAATTATGTAAAATCGAATTTATATTTGAAACTATTAATTGTTATGAATTTGAATTTTGAACTTGATAAATAATGATGACAGCCACATTACCCCATTCCTAGTTCACTTATAAGTGAACGATTATGCATAACGATCAGGAATTTTAATAATTCGACCAACTCTAGTCGACCTTGGTTCACTGAATGTAATGACCGGGTTACCTTGCTTATGTCCAAAGTTAAAACTGACTCTTCGATTGGTTTTAGCAGAATTGGGTAATGACTTATTATCGACCTCTATTGATTTACTTGGTAAAACATCTGCCTTGTTCTCTTCCATGAAACATGCTTTAATTCGGTCGCTTGATATATTACAACTTTTACCTCGAATATCCAAAGTAAAATACTTCTCGAAACGTTTGATAATCAAAAACGGTCCTTCGTAAGGAGACTGCAGCAAATAGAAATTTAAATTGAAATAAAAATTTTATCTTGTTGATGTCTTATTGGAGGTGGTGGTCTAACGTAAGAAAAATGTTCCCTCAGTTGACGAACAAATTCTGACTGATCTCGATTAGATTTATTCTCTTCTAGCATGTCGCTAAGAATCCGTATAGTTTCGCCAAGAACAAGTTCAGCAGATGACGTTTTAAAATCCTCTCGATACGATGTTCGAAGACCCAACAATACTGAATGAAGCACACGTGCCCATTGTTTATTTTCATGACACATGATAGCGGCTTGCAGTGTCCGATGCCATCTTTCAATGAAGCCATTGCATTGCGGATGATATCCCGTTGTCCTTTTACGCTCAAAACCCAATAATTTAGAAAATTCAGTGAATAATTCCGATTCAAATTGTGAGCCTTGATCAGTTACAATGGAAACTGGAATGCCAAAGCGAGAAATCCAAGTATTGAAAATGACTGACGCTACTGTCTCGGCTTTAATATCTGGGACTGGTGCTGCTTCTGACCAGCGAGTAAATCTGTCTATTAATGTGACACAATAACGTTGTCCTTCGGATTCAGGAAGTGGACCAATGATGTCGAGATGGACTTCGGCAAATCTTTTAACAACTGGATTGTAGTTTCCCAACGGAGCTTTGTTATGACGATGTACTTTGGCTTTTTGACATGCCAAACAACATTGAGCCATTTTTTTACATCATTTTTAATGTTGACCCAAATGAATTTTTCAGTCATGGCTTTGACCATGGCCTGGACACCTGGGTGTGCTAGATTGTGAACTGTTTCAAAAGCCCGTTTCTCACAATATAGAAAAACTGGGGAATTAAAAGCTAACGGAATTTTTTCAAATTTTAACGATTTATTAATCTCGATTAGTTCGATTAATTCATCGCTCTGCTGAACGTTTGCCATCGCCTGATAATCGAGAGATTCCGGCAATGAAATAATTTCAATTCTAGAGAGTGCATCAGCTACTACATTTTTGACACCGAAAATATATGGTGAATATCCGTGGTGAATTGGCTTATGTAGTCTAAATAACGGAATTGTCGATGTGATGCCTTCTCGGAATTCTGCTGAAACGCGTAAATTAATGGCTTATGGTCCGTAAATAATGTGACTTTTCGGCCTTCGATTAAGCGGCTAACAATTCCCTATCGTATGCACTGTAACGTTGCTGAGTGTCGTTTAATTTAAGCGAATAAAATTGTAGAGGTTGCCAAACATCCTCGATCTGCTGTTGGAAAACTGCTCCAATGGCTTTGTCCGATGCATCTACCATCATTGCAAGTCTAGCGTTCGGTACTGGATGAGCCAACATAGCAACTTCTTCACCAAGTTGTTTTTTGCTGAGCTCAAATGCATCTACAGCCTCATCCGTCCATTCAATGATCCGTGAATCATTCTTTTTACTCCCTTTTAACTCCCTTTTAATTTGCATAATATGGCTTGATTACCACATGCATTAGGAATAAATGTCCTGTAAAAATTCAACATATCCAAATATCGTCTTAATTGCTTAATTTTCTCGGGTTTGTTAAAATTTAGAATATCATTTACTCGTTCGGATGATGGGCGAATTCCTGTAGAAGAAATTTCGTGTCTCAAAAGTAAAATTTGATTTTTGCGAAATTGCATTTTGTTACATTGATCACCAAACCTGCTTCTTTTAATTTTGAAAAGATTATCTTCAAATGATGCAAATGTTCTTCGAGTGATCGTGAAGCGATTAATAGATCATCCAGATATGAAAAACAGAAACTTAAATTGTTTACTATTGAATGAATGAACCTTTGAAATGTGTTCCCAGCATTACGTAATCCGAAAGTCATTCGCCTAAATTCGAACAGACCGAAAGGTGTGGAAATAGCTGTTTTAGGAATATCCGCTTTCTCAATGGGAATTTGGTGATATGCACGAAATCAATGGTCGAAAAGATGGTGCATCCGTGCAATTGATGAGTGATATCCTGTAGATACGGTATCGGGTATCTGTCAGGAATTGTAACGTTGTTCAGGGCGCGATAGTCACCGCACGGCCTCCATTCGCCATTTTTTTTGGCAACCAAATGTAGTGGACTAGACCAAGGACTCTTGAATGGCCTGCTTATACCTTGCGTTACAATACCGTTAGCAATTACCAATTTTTCGGTACTTAACCGACGGGTTTTACAGGCAATCGGTGGACCTCGAGTAGTAATGTAATGTGTAACTTGATGTTTAGCGGGTGAATTTCGGATGTGATAGCTACTGCTCGAACTTGCAAAGAGGTTAATGGATCGACCAGACGACTCTTCTGGATGTCGACCAACAAACCGGAATATTTAAGAAAATCGGCACCTATGTTTGGCACCGTGACTTCCGCCAAAATAAAGATCCAAACGAAATGTCTTCGAAGAACGAAGTCTAACTCTAATCGGCGGTAACCAAATGTTTTTACTGAGGATCCGTTGGCCGCAAACAATTCTAGATTTGGATTTAGATTCTTCTTTTCGTTATTATTTGCGCGAATGACGGAAACATCAGCTCCCGTATCGATTAAAAACGTAATTTGTGACCGGGGATCGATAATTTTAAGACGACAATTGATTAGTTTTCCCTCACACATCGCCATTTGTGGGGTTGGATTTAGTTTTTTGACTTGAACTCGCACCAACGTGAGCAACCTGGTTTACAATTCCTAGCCTCGTCCTTGAAACGTCTATGAAAATAACACGCAGTGGGATCGGTATCTGTTGGTGTTGTAAAATTTTGACGAATGTCGAATCTTCGAGGTGAACGAGATTTTTGACGAGTAGAACTATGAGAAACATTCCTTGGCCTATAATGTTCCATTTGATCTAACCGACGCGTGATTTCATTTATTTGTGTTAAGATAAACGACTCAATACTAGTTTTTTGATCGGTTGTGGACAAAGGCATGACATGATTTTGTGACATCGTTTCCATCAATCGATCAGCTAACTTAGCAAGTTTTGTCGTATTTAACGACTCTGCGGTTGACGTTAAAATTCCCTGCGCTCGTGGAGGTAACCTTTACAAAAAAATCAATTTAATAAATTCGTCGTCGACGTTGGATCCACCATTAATCTTCATTCTTCGAAGAAGTTGCGATGGTTTGAGGTCTCCAAGATCCAATCCTTGCAGTAGTTTTTAAATCGGTATATGGTGTAGCACTTTTGGGTCCAATTATACCATCACTCACGTCAGCAATGACTCGATCATTCAGAGCACCGAGTGATGATTGTAACGAGTTGCCCCCGAAGTGATTTTCCCAAGGGCTAGCAGAGATTCGACGATATGGAACCATACTTTTGGATTCTGAGCTACCAATGGAGTTAGTTTGAAAGTGAGGGATGCTATATATTTCCACTTTGCGACGAAGATGAACTGGTTGAGGGTTCCGGTATTGATGTGTTAGGTGAATTTTGAATCATTCGGCGAACCTGTTCTTTAATCACATGCTCGATATCTGATGACGATAATATAGCTGAATGAACTGCTGAAGTAGATGGGGTTGCGTTCTCAGATCCGTCACTCATGGTATTTGAACTATTAACACTACACTGAGTGAAGTTTTAAATTTACCAAACGAAATGGAACTGTATAAAAGTAACCCGGCTACGCAAGTGAATGCACCAAAAACGACACGATCAGGCAGAAACAATAGAAATGGGTGGAAAGAACGACAAAATAATATGAGGAAAGGGTTATGCGCTGTTCCAATTTTTAAAAGTGAGCAAAAATGAATTAATTAAGTAATTTATATACACGAAATTAACACGGCAAATATGATCTGTTAGGCCTTTATTGTTTTTTTTTTTCAAATATATTTTTAATAGCGCAACTAAACGTTTGTATAAGTGCTTTAATTCAAGAATAATATTGGTAACTTACCCGATAGTAAAAACTGCCACTGTGTGATTGATTGATTGTCTGATGAACGAGGCCTGGACCCAAATTGCCACAGGATATGTGGGTAGCGGCTGGATAATGACTGGATATTGGTAATACGGATATGTATGCGCTAACGGCTGGACAACGACTGGATATTGGTAATACAGATATGTATGCGCTAACGGCTGGATACGTGATGATAGATGACTGATGTATTGCTGGTATAACGTTGGATCAGCACAACAATTATGTTGTTTTCCGCTACGGTTGGCGGTTGAGGAATATTTATGGTATTGTTGTCCGCTGCGGTTGGTGGTTGATATGTTTTATGTATTATTAACGTGCGATGTGTGAACTGGATCACGTCGAGGTCACCAATATGGATATTTATGGGTTATTTTATCCATGATGGTATCTTGTTATACCATAAGTATTAATAATTAAACTGATGCACGTAAATTGTTTTAGAACAACATATATTTCATTATAAATAACCAATTAACAACATTAAGAATATAGCTTTAATACAAATAATTGGATTTCACTTGATTTAAAATATTGAATTTGATAAGCCACCAGTATTATTAATTAATGCATTTATTTCGCTTTAATGTTCTGAAGCGACCTATCGGAAAGATAGTAACTTTATTACTCTGCCGCAAAAAAACAATTTGACCCTTTTATACAATTTGGAATTGTTTTTTTATATATGTGAACTGATTTTTTAAAAAATATAGAAATTACTTTAAAATTTAGAAACTAGATGTCGCTAGCTTCATATTCAAAACTCAAACCCAATATTAAGACTGTTTCAAATATAACTCAAGACAAATTATGTAAAATCGAATTTATATTTGAAACTATTAATTGTTATGAATTTGAATTTTGAACTTGACAAATAATGATGACAGCCACAGATTTATTTACGGTCTTTACTTGAGAAAAATGATTCGGGTCAAAAATCAATTTGCTATTTAAATTATCAAAGAGCATATCGACTTTCTGAATGAAATTATCAGTAGATGAAGCGAACGGCTTTGCATTTGTAGAAAATTTGTTAAAACCGGACATCGTTCTTACTCCAGGTGCCATTGTACGACTAAAAATTTGAGTAGCAAATTTTGCTCGCATGTTTTTGAATAAATTTGGGTAAATATGCCGGTTTGTAAGCTTTGGACACAACTTTGTAGTTCTGAGTTTTTCTGTTTCAAATAACTCTTTTACAATATTGCACGAAACGATCCCGTCAGGTGTGCTTAAATTGCCATTCATTAAAACGCTTCTGATGGATTTTATTAAGTGCGGTTCGTCATATAAGGCAAATATTTTGTGTTCATTGAAATTAAACAATGGAGAATTTTTATCAGCATTAAGTAAAGTGTAGCATTTCCAATTATTCGGTCCCTGGTCACAAACGACCGCCACAACCTTAAATCCAATATTGAACAATACACTCACATTTTCTAATAAAATATCTTTTAAATTGGAACTTTCCATGTTATGTTGACTTGCGTAAAAAGATATGACATATTTAAATTGTTTCATCAGTCCGCGAATTAAAAACATCGTTACATATTTCGCAATATCTGGAGTACGTTTATTTGTTTGTGGAAATCCAACGACTTCATCATTCACGCGATCGTACTCCTAGTCAGGTCTGATAGACATTTCATCAAACATCAATACAACATACTTTTCTTCATTACTCTGATCAGCTTTTTCCTTTTTAACCTGTTTGCGTTTGGGTCCAGTCGTCATACTTACCTGCCAACAAATTCTCGTCCAAATGCACTTATTGGGAAGAGTGTGATATAGCGGAACACACAACCTTAAATTGTCCAAGACAGACCAAAGTTCTACGGTTTCACCGGCTAAGCTGATTTGCGAACGGTATGCTGGAATAAAGGGAACAACAAGGTGGTGGGGATTCTACCCCTCAAGAGGAGGGAGGTGCCTACCTTCACCACACCAGGATTCATGATATCCCGACAGCTGAAGTGATGCACGAAGTGTGATTTTGACTGCACAGGGATGAGAGAGGGGGTTTCTAGCTGGTAAGAGTCCGGCGATACTTCAAGTGGCAGTGTCCATGAGGACTTCCCCTAATCGATTCCATGACTTGTGTTATGTGGAGCACTAGTCAATCAGTAAGCTAGAGAAAGGTTTAATTCAAAATACTATATTTCAGTTCAATCAGATTTTTTCCTAAATGGAGTTGAGAATTATGATGCATTGGCGTTCGCACTCCCACAACGTTATGGGAAATATTTCTTACGGGAACACAATTTTGGAAACAATATCTTGTGAAAATTAGATGAACACAAGCTATCCAAAGAAAACCCGGCAACGAGTGTCTCACTTGGTTTCTGTTCACAAATCGTTTAACGTTTTCGATCTATGGTGGTAGGGTTCAAAGTGACTCGTTCCAAAAATTTTAAAGTCCATTTTTTAAAAAATTGTGAGAAGAAGAATCTTACTTAAAGTTGTGAATCGTTAGATATGGTCCAGTTCCACTCTGCCACCCCATCCCCCACCATCTCTAATACACATTGTTTTAAATGCTAAACCAGGATTTGAATTTCCTAGCCTATAATAACTCTTTAGGTTTCCATCTATAGTGCAATAGCAGAAGCTGTAAGATTAATTTAGTCGCAGTAATTTATAAAAATAGACAGATCCTTCGATCGGAACATTTTTTTACGTAAAATTCGAAGAACGTATGAACTGTCTACTAAACGAGGACAAACCCAACATAAATTTGCAGTACGTTGACATGGATTTGGGTTCCGTATGAGACCGAATGATAAATTAAAAAGTAGTGATAATTTCTAGAGGCCGAATATTACTTCATTTTATTGGGAATTGCAATAAATTCGTACGCAATAATAATATTTACATTACATTAATAACACAAGCCCGATGTGTAATTCAGACTAAATTTACATTTTCAATGTCATGAAACTTTCATGACACCATACTTTTATGTTTTGTAAACATTAAACATATAAAAAAATTGAAATAAATTCAACATGAAAAAGGTCATCCAACCTAAAAAGTGCTCAAAGAGAATTTTTTAATGTTCACACCAAATTTCCGTGCTTATATAGAATCGATAAGACTTTAGGTCAATTCGGCTAATCGTGTATAGGTGCGTAATAAAACAGTACTTGTGTCCGACACCTTACCTTTTGCTTTACCTTGGCTGAGTTTATTTTAACATTTTGTGGTATTGAAGACATCAAAATATTATGATTCTAATGACATAATGCATTATGTTGGGAGAGGTTAGTTTTTTAAATTTAATTTTATAAACATCATGCCACCGAACGAATATATAAGTGCCAGTGACTGGTTCCAGGCAGTTAGTCTTGTATCTAATGTGCAACTGAAATATGAATATACTTGTATAAATTTAACTTTGGCGGCAAAATCAAAATGTTTAAGTTGATAATTTTAATTACGCTTGGAGTAAGCTGGATCGGATTGTGTATAGAGAGTACCGGGCCGATAGCAGCGAAAAGCAAAATCACAAAAAATATTGTTATAGAACCAATGTAAGTTGAATGCATATTTAAATTGGATAATCAAATGTTGTTGTCTAAAAGTGAGGGCGGATATGTGTCATTTTCTATATACATAGTGAGAGTGGTCGAGATGTTGAGACTGGTGATGAGGTCATACGTGCGAAACGCGGACAAAATGAACCCACTTTAGCGCTACTGTTAACATACCATGGAAATAATTGTCCCAGTAAACAAAAAGCATCTACAAGGTAAACATTAAAAGGTTTCGTGCCTATGAAAACCGTAATTGGCATGTACCCCCCATATAACCTATGTAAGAAAAACTATATCGTTTGACAAATTCTATTTTCCAGTAAATTTGAAACTATACACATTACGAATGGTGGAATTACCAGAAAAGTACCGCCAAATAATTTTTTTGATAACAAACTACTCGAAAGTATTGCCCACACAACATCACAATCATCCTCGTCGGACGAAGAATCAGTACATAAAAATTCGCGCGGCGAGCAATCAATTCAACATAAATATCAAGAATTGCTTGACCAAATAGACTGCCATGGAAGAAGTGAGAAGTGTGGTTGCTGCGGTTTAAATGTGGGCTCATGTAAAAACCGTAATCAGCAGTATGTTCAATTGGTCAACAATGTAGGACCAGCCCATCCGATTGAAAAGTACACCAGCGTTGTAGAATCGTTTGGAAGCGAATCGTCACAGTCATCAGATCAAGATCATCGTCACAACAGTCGTCATCATCATGGACATCTGCATCATAACGACCATGATGGCGATAGTGCTAGTTATACCAATGAAGATGATTCCAATCTGGTATCGTTTTCAATTTCCGGTGAATCTGATGAATCTGTAGAGACGTTTGAAACCTGGGACAAAATATCAGCCAGCCGTGAACATGTAACACAACCGCCACCACCACACACAAATTCGGTTAAAATTAGACCAAAATTTTATTCAAAAAGGCATACGGACAAAAGTATTACAGGTAAATCACAACCTCGTATTTTGGCCGGGCCCCACATAAAACTAAAATCAAAACATTTTCCATATCATTCGCGCCTAAAACCACTGTTCATTGAGACTGGATATTCGGATTCAGCCGAATCGTTAGGATCACATTCGCACGATTCGTTATACTCTAACGAGGCATCGCTCGAGTTTCCAATCGACACCGAGGGCCATGGAAGTAAATACAAATCGGATACTATCAGGTAAAATCAAATTGTTGTACGTGTACATATTTTGTAGTGTATTTTTTTTATTAACAAATTTGTAACAAAATAAAAATTTATAGCAAGCAAATTAATTGCGACAAGAGTGTTTTTATTTTAAGCATGTAGACTTATGTCATTACCACATTTAGGGGTCATTACATTGGATGAAACACTTACGTATGTAAATAACCAAATACGTTGACGTTTGCTAAAACGAATTTTATATGTTCTACGGGTATTAACTAATCCACATATTCAGCATTGAATCAACGTATATTAAGGCCTGGTTTTGCGGGAGCCTAATATTTCTAGCATAGTTTGTTTTCCGCGTATTGCATTCGCAAAGTATATAGGGATCAAGAAAATATCGTTGCAAATGCGTGAGAAGTTCTTCACAAATTCATACTTTTATTGTTGTATTAGTTTAACACTGTTAAATTAAAATCTAAAGGATGAAACACACCAAGCAGCAGCAGCGAGCAGCCTATTTAAATATTGCCTTATTCGCTTATTTAATGTAACAAGATCATAGCTCGTGTGGAAATATACGTATTTCCAATAAAAGTAATCAACTATTTTGTAATTTTAATAGAAAAATTTAAATTTAAAAAAAATATATTGAATGAAGTTGTATCTGTCTCGGCATCAATAGGTTCCACACCCAGCAGCTTCAATTGATTGCTCTTTGATGCTACTCATAACCTCAATAATATATTGATATATTGATAATAATATATTGAGACAAGTGCATTTTACTACTAAAACAAAATAAACTGCTGTGCTGCTTGATGTGCACACCCATTCGCAGCCGCTAGTGTGGATTGTTTGGAATATGTTGCGCTGCTCTTGGTGTGTTTCATCCTTAATTAGGAAACATAACTATTCCTATAAGAAAATTAGTACTAAACCAATTACGTCAGGGTGTACTAAAATTGTATCCAATTGAATGGCTGTGGGCCAATTCTCAGGTAAATCGATTAGTACAGTAATTTGAAATTTTAGTACAAATTACCTTTCAAATCGTACCAATTCTCTAGTAAATAAAATTAGGTAAATGCGGCTTAAAGGGACACATGGTTTCTAGGAATATACAAAAATTGGTATGTAGGTAAACTAACTAATGTCATAATTTTTATTGTTGTTGTTCCAATTATTCGTATTGTTTATACGCTCAAATTTGTTGCGTAATATACACAATAAACTTATTGGAAAAATAAATAAAAATTTTAACAAAAAAATCCTAAGTTTGAGCCTAGGCTAAAAATTTAAACATCGAACGTGGGGCTTGAAATTTTGCTTAATGCCTAAATAAACAAGCTTAAGCCTACTGATTTGTTTTGGGCTAGAGTACTTGTATTTATATAGTAAAAATAAAGAATAAAAAACTTTGAGCCCAAAAATTAATTTTCGGCGCACCAACGTGTTTTGGTTCTCTCGTATTTACTGTATTTTTTGGTTTTTCATTTTTATTTGTAATGGGTGTTTTTTAAGCCCAATAGAAGTTGAAATTGTAAAAAATAACACAAAAAATTAAATTGTAATCAAATGGTTTTTTTATTTGAAAGATCAATACATGGCATTACTATTTGAAAATGATTTCGGGCACTGCTGGCCGTATGTCACGAATAACACGAACAATGCTGGCCTCCAAGGCGTCAATTGTTGCTGGTTTATCAGCAGAAACCAGTGACTTTAAGTAGCCTCACAGGAAATAATCAAGAGGCGTCAAATCGCACGACCGATTTCGAGAAATGGACCTGTCAGTTGGCCTCCAACAATTGACAGGTCCATTTATCGAAATCAACTTATTGCCAGATTTTGATTTTAATAAGTGGATGGTTGCCGTCGCTGTATGGTACGTAACGCCATCCTAGTGAAACCACATCTCGTCTGGATCAATGTCATCCATATTTTCAAACAATAAATCATTGATCATGGCAATGCCTCCTAAACTACAGGCCGCTTACACCATATGATGACGACACGCTATGGCGACGTTTTTGTTGCTTTCTCTAGTTGCTTTGTTAGTGTAAATATCTTAACATTATTATTACGCAGTCTCCACAGTCTCGGGTTAGACATAAATTGACGTCATGTGCGAAAAATTAGAGTAGTAAGAGGCCTTTAGTTTAGGAGGCATTGATCATGGTGAGGTAATGATCTAGATTGACGTCGCCTATAAGTTGCGCGAATCGACGACTAATTTTCAAAGTAAATTTTAATAATTTCGTAGCGTTGTTCAAGCGTCAGTCTATTCATGATGTTTTTCCAGAGTATTTTTTACAATTTCATGTTGTATCAGGCTTAAAAAACACCCGTTATATTACGGTCACCAGCGTGTTTTGGTTCTTTCGTACTTACTTTATTTTTATTTTTTTTTTATTTCGCTGCATATTCTTGGGACAAACATTTCGTTGCATTTTTCTATATAATGCGACGCCAAAAACATCTTCGATGTTAAAAACTGTGTTCATAAATATACAAGCGCATTTTTATTTCATGGGAAATTCTAGTGAATATAAAAAAAATTATGTCTAGAAACATGGCCCCCATATTTTCATGATTCGTTTTGCAAAAACAAAAACCACTACTATTTACCTTTTGTGTCTTCGCTTTACTCTGCTTTTTAGTACAGTATTTCAATTTACCGCATACACTGTTAAAATGGCATTTACCCTAGATTTACTTGAGAATTGGCCCACAGCCATTGTAATAAAATATAGAAATAAATTTTTTTTATCGATTCAGAGAAATTTAGCAAAACAAACTAAACTAAATTTTTGTATACGACTCCAGCCGACAGCGGGGCTAAAACTGGTTCCGAGGCTTGCAAGACAGGAATTAGTGGTAGCGGTAAGAAAGAGAAGGTCATTGTTCCGTCGGTTAGGACTAGGCATTCGGCCTTCCGTGCGTTGGATTGACTGGCCCCAGTCCTAGAGGAGCAGTGGACGGAGGAACAGGGGCAAACGGTTAAGTGGGCGAAGAACTGTATTGCCGATGTTAGCAAAGCTCAGAAGGATGATCTTGGGTCGAAAAGACAGAGGTCTGGCGAGGAGGAGCAGGCGGTATGGATGCCGATAGGAAACGGGCCAAGCTTCAGGTGGCTCAGTCGAGAGCCATGAGGATGGGAGCATCACCAGGGAAAAAGGGAGGTTGGTGTTTAATGCACTAGACCTGGTGTTCCTCCGAGTCCTTGGACAACATCCGGGACTACCGCCAATATGCAGGGACGCGGGTTTGTATCAGCGACGGCTGAAGCTAACCGCATGCGCTGATCAACGATCGGCCTTCTTGTACAGGAAGGCGATCGAGGAGGTCGGCGAGGTATGACCGGAAGCTTAGCTCAAGGCAATTCCCAAAGAGGAAATACCTAGCAGACCGAGGGGAATTTTCTGGTTCCCAAGAAGCCGGCTAACCAGGGAAATTTTTTTTTTTTTTTTTTTTTTTTTTTTATTTCATTACCAATTTTTATTTACAAGAATTATACAATAATAAGAATATGTACATTGGTAAGAAAAGTGTACCTTTGGTTCAAAAGAACACGGGCCAGGTACACTGATTCCCTTTTAACGAAATTATAAGATACATACAAAAAAAAAAAAAAAAAATTTAACATATCAATACAATTTACAGTATAAAATAAACTTATAATTTAATTAGTTAATAATTTACGGTATAAAATACGAATGAAATATATAAATATAATAGATAATAATCAAATAATATAATTACCGTTGTCTGTTTGTCTGTATGGATATAACGCTATGACGCTATCGACATCGTTCTCGAGGATTGCTATGATGTTTTGTTTTTTATATAAACTATATGAACACCGTTGTCTGTTTCTCGATGCTTACTAAGATGTTTTTTTTTATATAAACTATCAACATAATATATAATTAGTACGACCGTTGTCTGTTAACTTTTTTACTTAAAGTTTACTATAATACTATTAGATTGATTGCGTCTATTTTTTCTCTTGAACAATTAATTTTTATTTAAATTTAAAAGTCAATCTTTATATTCCTTATTTCAAAGTAAGTTTGTAAATATTCAAATGTGTAAAAGATTTATAAAAAGATTGATTGATATTTTAGACTTAATTATTATCGTTTCTTTGAACGAACTTGGAATTATCATCATCACCATTATCAAAAAGCACAATACTATAAGTGAGTATAGTAAAAAAACTATTTACGAAAATTTTATCACAGAATGAATAGTGAAAGTCGAGAAGAACGTAAATTGCGTATGAATCGTGAGCGACAGCAAAGATGGAGAGATCGTCAAAGTCAAGATACGCTACAGCGCTTGGCACAACGGAATACAAAATACAAACATCAGCGGCGTGCACATGAGGACCCTGAAGAAGCTAAAGAACGTAGAGCGCAAATTACTGATCAAGTTCGACTGTCAAGATCGATTCAAAGAGCTAAAGAATCGGAGGAGCAGACTGCAGCACGTCTCTTTCAAGCTTCTCAACAGAGGCAGCAATCAAGAACCAGACAACAAGCCGAAGAATCTGAAGAGCAGGCTGCAGCACGTCGTCAGCAAGCAGTTGACCAAGTTCATCAATCAAGAGCCACGCGACAAGCTCAAGAATCTGAAGAGCAGGCGGCAGCACGTCGTCAACTTTCATCTATACAAAGGCAACGATTGAGAAATCAACGATTTCCAGTGGTTCCTACTCATGCCACATTCAATGAAAGTGAAGTGACTATTCACAGTTGTGGCTCTATGGACCAAGAATGCATTCATTGTCTATCTCTGAATTTTCTCGCGGAAAAGTCAACAGACGGTACATTTAAATACTGCTGCCACAAAGGTACGGTTTTGTTAGAATCAGATGGACAGCAAGGATGTATGTTTCCGTCATATCTCCAGGAGCTTTTAAGTAATCCAGCACATCCTCAGTATCGCAATTTTCAAGAAAATATCCGCTCATATAATTCAGCCGTAGCTTTTGCATCCATGGGCGCACAAATCGATAACTTAGTTGGACGTGGTCCATATGTATTTCGTGTGCACGGACAAATTTATCATCGCACTGGACACATGCATCCTGAAGATGGTGCAAAGCGTCAATACGCTCAATTTTACGTCGTCGATTCCGCAATGGCAAATGTTGATCGGATGCAACATCCGGCAAATCAACGACTTAACGTCAGTATTGTTCAGAATTTAGACCGCTTAATTCGACAACACAACGTTTACGCAAAAGCTTATCGCATGCTTGGTGAAGTAGAACAAGAGGAGCAACACCGAGCTGCTACTAATAATCATTCGACACCAGTTGTAAATATGGTATTTCGACGTGATCGCAACACTGACAGACGACGTTACAATTTACCAACCGTCGATGAAGTCGCAATGATCTTTCGCTCTGCTGATGGTGAACCTCCTTTTCAGCGAGATTTTCGAGTATATCCACGAGATGCAGCACAACCGTTGATCAATTTAAATATTATGAGCCCTCACTTAGATCCCATGATATATGTTCTATTTTATCCTTACGGTGAAGCAGGTTGGCAACCGAAAATGCAAATTAATCTCGACAATCGTCCTGGTAGAGTGAGAACACAAATAACGCTTCTGCAGTGGAAAGTCGCTCAAATAGCTGTCAGAGTTGGTCGCTTCAATCCGATATTACATGGTGGAAAATTATTTCAACAATGGGCTGTTGATTCACACCTTCAAGTCGAGGCGAATAATCTTAATTTCGTTCGGAATCAGCAGGGACGTTTGCGTGTAGAACAGTACCGAGGACTAATGGATCATTTGAACGACGCAGCTATTAGACTAGGAAAAACTGTTGGTCGCTCAGTTATTCTTCCATCATCTTTTCAAGGTTCACCACGAAACATGAGAGAGAAGTACCACGATGCAATGGCGATTGTGGCTAAATTTGGAAAACCTGACCTTTTTATTACAATGACTTGCAATCCAAATTGGCCTGAAATTCGCGATAATCTTTTTGAAGCCCAACAACCAAGTGACAGACCGGATCTAATAGCGCGTGTATTCAGCATCAAGTTAAAAGCACTTATTGAAGATATCACCAAAAAGGGAGTTTTTGGAATTGTAAAAGCATTTGTTTACACAATAGAATTTCAAAAACGTGGACTACCACACGCACATCTGCTTTTCATTCTAACTGATGAATGTAAGATTGATACAGCTGAAAAGATTGACCGCTTTATCTGCGCTGAGATTCCTGATCATCATCGTGAGCCAGAATTGCATGAAACAGTCGTTCGTACAATGATTCATGGTCCGTGCTGTGATCAAAATCCTAATGCACCATGTATGGAAAATAATGAATGCACCAAAAAATTTCCTAAGCAATTTTCTCACCATACTGTCACAGAAGTAAATGGCTATCCTATTTATCGAAGACTTCAAGATGTAGAAGTTCAATTGGGAGATCGGATTGTCGACAATCGATTCGTTGTGCCATACAACAAATTTCTTACACGCAAATACAACTGCCATATCAACGTAGAATCATGTCAATCAGTTAAGGCCATAAAGTATATTTTCAAATACATCTACAAAGGTTATGACTGCGCTTCAATGGAATTAAATTCAAGTGATGGCACAATTGTTCACAATGAAATCAGACAATTTCTTGATGCACGATACGTTTGCGCTCCAGAAGCAATTTGGCGGCTTCTTGAGAATCCGATGCACGATCGCTCACACACCGTTTATCGCCTTGCAGTTCACCTTCCTGATGAGCAGATGGTATATTTTCAAGACGGACAAGAGCAACAAGCAATTGAGAGAGCTGAGAATCGTTTGACACATTTGACAGCATGGTTCAAATTAAATAAGACTGATGAAAATGCAAGGCGATATTTGTACTCAGAAATTCCTGAATATTTTGTGTTTGATAAAACACGTAGTATTTGGAAAGTTCGACAAAGAGGAGGAGACAAAGTCATCACCCGTTATTATGCCGTCAGTCCCAAAGACCAAGAACGTTTCTATCTTAGATTACTGTTGCAACATATTCGAGGTGCGCAAAGCTTTGCTGATCTAAAAAAAGTTAACGGAATTGTGGAAGAATCATTTAAAGGTGCGGCTATAAAGTTAAATCTACTTGAAGATGATTCGGAATGGGAGAGGTGCTTGGATGAAGCTTGCAGTGTTTGTATGCCACCACAAATTCGTTTGACATTTGCACTGATATGCGTTTTCAATTCGCCGCAACATCCAGTTGATCTATTTGACAAGTATAAGGAGTTCTTACTGGCCGATTACATCCGAAACTATGATGGTTTTATAGCAGAAAAGAAAGCACTGCAAGATATTGAAGCAGTGCTGCGAATGCATGGCATGAAATGTAGTGACTTCAATTTGCCTGAACCCGGTCCGATCCACAATGTCGAACATGTTTTCGATATTGCTGAACAAGCAGAGAGAGCCAATCGTCTAATCGCTACACTCAATCCTTTACAGCATCAAATATTTGATGAGATATCAGCTTCGTTTGATGATTTAAATGCTGAATCACGCTTCTTTTTTATTGATGGCCCCGGAGGCGCAGGCAAAACATACCTTTACAATACACTAATGTGCTATGTAAGAGGAAAAGGACAAAAAGTTCAAGCATTCGCCACCACAGGAATTGCAGCGGATTTGTTGGCAGGCGGTCGGACAGCACATAGTGGATTCAAAATTCCACTCTCGGCAAATGAAACATCAGTTTCAAACATGAAAATTCCATCACTTGAGTCTAACAAATTAAAGAAAGCGTCTCTGCTGATAATCGACGAAGCATCTATGCTTTCCACTCATTCGCTTCGAGTAATAGACCTGTTACTTAGAGAAATTATGAACGACGTTCGACCATTTGGAGGAAAAGTACTGATATTGGGAGGTGACTTTCGTCAAACATCAAATGTAGTGCCAAGAGGTACTGTAACTGACATCATTGAATTGTGCGTCAAAAATTCTCCACTGTGGCGTCACGTCAAACAACGCAGTTTAATTACCAACATGCGCTCAGCAGGACAACATGAATTTAATAAATGGGTGTTGCGTTTAGGTGATGGTAACTTAACAAACGATTGTGACGATTTGGATCCAGAATTGGTTGAAATACCTGATGCAATGGTGGAAAAGGAACAAATTATTAGCTCAATATTTGGCAGTTCAATAAGAACATCGAGTCCTGATGAAGTTGCTGAAACTGCCAACAAAGTCATTCTCACACCAAAAAACATCGATGCCACAGCACTCAATTTCAAAATGCTGGAACTTATTGCAGGAAATGAAACTGTCTATATGAGCATTGATTCTATGATTTCAGACGATCCAAATGATTCCATTGATTTCCCCGTTGAATTTTTACACGGACAATGTCCATCGGGAATGCCGCCACATATCCTGAAATTAAAAGTTGGTGCATTTATCATGCTTCTTCGAAATCTAAACCCAAAAAAGGGTTTGTTGAATGGAACTCGATTAATAGTCAGGAGTCTTCATCGAAACTGCATAAAAGCAGAAATTATCACAGGAAGTAATAAAGGAGAAGAAATTTGCATTCCTAGAATTGATTTGGAGCCGAGCGAGAATACTTTGCCATTCAGAATGAAGCGTCGCCAATTTCCATTGATGTTGGCTTTTGCTATAACAATCAACAAGAGTCAAGGCCAGTCTTTTGATCATGTCGGTGTATATCTTCCTGAGTCAGTTTTCGCTCATGGACAGTTATATGTCGCTTTAACTCGAGGAAGATATCATGAAAATTTAAAAGTGTTAGTTAAAAATACCGATTATCAAGGAGATTTACTTAAGAACTCGAGAATATTTACAAGAAACATTGTTATTAAAGAAATCCTGAACTAAATAAATAAATATGCCTATTTTTTGAAATTACTCTTATCCTAAACAAATATTTATTTTTCTTTAAAATTTTTCAAAGCGGTAATTAGGTATTGGGAGTCAAGCGAAAAAAGTTAATTCCGTCAGTTTTGACGGGTTCCCACTAGTAATAATATAATCTCTAGACAAAAATTTATGGCAAATGAATCCAATTATTATAATATAAACATCACGAAAGTATACTTCTACTCGTACTAGTGTTAAATATGGAAACTGAAGAGCTCCTCAATATTCTTGGTTGTACTAAGCCAATGTTTTAGTTCTTTTGAAAATAATGATAAGGTGCAACACCTACGAATCTTGCAAGGTAACTTGTTAAAGATAATAGGTGAAATTACATTGAAAAAACTTCTTCTGAGATGTGAATTATATTTTGGGATATTTTTTTTGAATTGGAGACTAGAACGAAGACTATAGTCTGAATAGTTAATAAATGAGTTTCCGCTAATATTGTAAAAAATTCTTAATACCTTGAAGACAAACATGTGACGCAGTGGCAAGATATCGAGAGTTTGGAATATGGGCCAGGAGGGTGAACACGATTCTTTAAAACACATGATTCGAGCAATGAGTTTCTGCCTATTAAATAATGGTATTAACGTGGTTTTGCATGCACTACCCCAACAGGAGAGACCGTATTGCAGAATTGAATCAGCTAGTGCGAAATACACCATTCTTAATAAATATAATGGACAATATGAACGCAAAACGTACAGTTTCCTTGATACCAATAAAAGCTTAGATTTCAACCCTTCAATATGCGCCTTCCAGTTTAATTGTTCGTCTATTAAAATGCCAAGATAACGATAAACATGAACCAAGTCAACCATGAAACAACCACTGGAATTACAGATCTTATTGCAACCATACTCATGGTACTTAATGGCTGATGGTGATGACAATCCTTGTCGAAAATGTAATATTTTCGTCTTATCGCTTAGATGAAGATTGTGAGCCTTGAGCCAAACCGAGAGCATATTCAAATCACTATCAATATACTTAATGTTATCTTGTAAGCTAAGACTACTGTAAGCAAACGAAAAATCATCAGCAAATGCTATGGGGGAGCCACAGAATGGTTGGCTAAAAATTCCGTTTACATAAATGAGGAACAGTAGAGGCCCAAGGACTGAACCTTGAGGAACCCCTACACTAATCGGCAGAACATGGCTAAAATGACCATTTATTTTGACTACCTGAGTGCGACCATTTAAATATGAATCTAACCACTTGTGGATCGTATCGCGAAAGCCAATGCGGTAAAGCTTCAT
Source organism: Nephrotoma flavescens (assembly GCA_932526605.1). Classification (NCBI taxonomy): domain Eukaryota; kingdom Metazoa; phylum Arthropoda; class Insecta; order Diptera; family Tipulidae; genus Nephrotoma; species Nephrotoma flavescens. Next base: position 67,106,408 of record OW052221.1, on the reverse strand, counting down.
TACAAGAGTAGAATGTTCCACTCTATCAAAGGCTTTAGTCAAATCTATAAATAACACGGACGCCTTTAGACTATGGTCAATGTTTATACTTATTTGTTCTAAAAATGACAATAGAGCTTGTTCGGTATTTCTGTTCTTTCTAAAACCAAATTGTAAGGGAGATAGAAAATTGAATTTATCCAAAAAGCTTACAAACCTAGCTTTCATAGCCTTTTCGAATATTTTTGAAAAAACCGAAAGAAGGGACTACCACTGTTTTCTTTAAGGTAATCGGAAAAATTCCTGTAGCCACACTTAGGTTAAATATAAACGATAATACATCAACCAGAAAGCAAGCCGTTTTTTTTACAGTACAGTTAGACACTCCATCTATACCAGGAGCCGATCGGTTTCTAAGAGAATTAATTATTAAATACAGTTCCCCAGATGAAATAGTTGAGAAATGGAAACTACTCATAATATCATAGTGTTCTGTGATTAATCTGTTTTTTTCAGAATTGCGCATTCTGTAAGTAGACTTCTTATCCCTGAGGATTATCCAGATTTGCAATCCGGATCTCGCGACAAGTGAACTGGAAGATTGTTAAGCAGGAGGAGCCTAAGGGCAATTTCAGATCATCAATTATGGTGATCAATAAGGAATCACTGGCTCCCCTGTTAGAAACCAAAGGGGTTATCAACTTCGGCTTCGGCTCTGTTACACTTATGATGTTCTCGTCCTTATCGAGGTCGGAATGAAACCAGTCATTGCGCAGCCTGAGAAGAGGGAGGAAGAAGTCCAGCCTGCTGACGGAAGCGCGAGGAGTGCAATATCTCCAGGGAAGACACTGCAGCTAGTGGCGAATCCGAGTGAAGGGTTGACAGGGGGTTGTGGGATACATCGGATTCCAAGGGGGGAGAGGTGGACCTTGTTTATTTTAATGGACTGCGGAGGGAGTGGGACGGAGGATACCGTTTACTACGTCGGGTCCAACTAAGCGACGTAGCACTGCTGTCGCAATTAAGGTAAGTGAAGACTGTTATCAATGATTAGGTTTGTGCAGGTAAACACACCAAGGCTGTTTTGGCAGCACTACTTCCCAGACTGGCTAAGTCAGGCGAGGAAATAGTTCTGATCTAAGAATCTTGGATCATGAATAACAAGATTTCCACGCTTGTGGGACTGAAAAGAGCAGATCATGTATACTGATGGGAAATAATATAAATGTTTTTCTACTTCATCAGTATAGCAATGGGGACATTACTGAGGCCTGTATAGAGACGGAAGGGAGAAGATTCTGGCTAGCAGTCACATATATGGACCGGGAGATGCTAGTGCTGCCAGATATACTGGGGCAGTGGTTTTTGACGCAGAAAGGAGGAAGGTGGGAATTATCCTGGGGTGCGACGCCAACGCGCACCATACCATCTGGTGTATGAAACTACCCTCACTATTAGTAATATAGGCCAATAACCCACCTTTTTTATTAGTAATAGACAGGGGGTTCTGGATATTATGCTGGTTTCCGAATTTATTTCACCGACGATCAGGGAATGGAGGGTGGCGAAGTAGCATTCCTTCTCCGACCATCATTACATAACGTTTAAACTTAATCTCAACATTACAAAACAGTACGCGTTCAGAAACCCCAGGAGGACAGTATGGCATGTATATAGGGATGTTGTTACAGGCTGGCTACTGCCAACCTGCAGCTATTACTAAGCGCATGCAGAGGCCTCCACGGTGATATTTTGCCGGCTACGTTCTGAGCGAGAAGTGCGAAGGGTCGTGGGGTTTGAGGCATGCATGGCTCCTGGCTGACACCGTGGTGATACAGATATTTATAAAAAATGAAAAAAACGCAAATAATAATAATACCCGAAGTTCCGCCGAAATTCGTCGGCCGGAACCTGAGGAACGAACAGCAGAAAATTTTAAATAAAAAAAATCATAACGGTAGAGAGGTGCCCTGGTGCGCGCATCCGCTCGAACTCGCACGGTGGTAAACACCGGTTTCGAATCCGGATGCGGGCACCAAGGGACCGCTTACCCTACGCCGACACAGGATGGGAATTCCCCCCTCATCATAACCAACCAGGAAAAATTAATAATTCATTATTTTTTTATTTATTTAAACAAAAAAAAATACAGAAACCACCACTTCCCTAAAGAGAAAAAACAAGAGAGGTAGGTAACGAGAGAGAGAGAGCGAGAGAGCAATGCACATCGAGCGCGCCACCGCTATCCGGCGCTCGATCACAAAAATGTTTATATAACAATTTAGAAAAGAAATTTAAATAAAAAATATACCAGAAAAATGAAATTAAAAAAATAAAAAAAAAAATTGTACCTTAATAATTACTGTTGCGGCCTTGGTGCCGTCATGCCACAGGTAACTAGGGTTACCCGGACCGTTGGGCGACTTCCCGCCATAAATAATAAAAACCTGAATAGCCTTGGTGGACCACCCGTTGTCCACCCGATACCAATATAGATACAAATGGCCGGTTGGCCACCCGTTAGGTTGTAGGTGCTAATAATGCTGGTGCACAGGTGCTAATAATGCTCCAAGGGCCACCGTACGTTGATGGTATTGTTGTGCGTCCTTCCGCGTAACACCGAAAATAATGCGGCCTCAGCTGGCCATAAACGAAGAGTTGGGCGTTGCACGCCTTTAGTTAAAAATTATACAACGGGCCAGTTAGTCGCCTGTGACGTAGAGCGACTGAAAACCTGCAATATGACGTTGGGCGTTTGTCGCCAAAACCGTAGAAAATATCAAGTGGTCTCAACTGGCCACCCGTACTGACTCCAAGGTGGCGATACGCCCCCGATATATAAAAATGGATGACTGCAACTGCCACCCTTACTCCGACTGGGCTGCACCCGGTGAAATATTCGTCGCTCGCACACACAAAATTGTGGTTTTAGTTTACCACACTAAAATTTCTTTTCCCTTGTCACGGTAGCACATCTGCATGAGGTATTTAAAACAAAATATTTTCACAAAAATTATCAAACACCGTTCACTGCGCGTGATTTCGTGGATTAAATTCGTCCTCGAAAAAAAACCAACAACAAAACTTTTTTTTTATACAAACACCCGTCTTGGGTGATATAATTTTTATAAACTTTATTTTTATTTATATTTTTTTTTATAACATTACTCAATAATTAACTACCATAATTATTTTATTTTTGTTTTTTTTTTCAATTCCCAAAAATAATTTTCCACTTGGTTTTTACTTTATACAAAATTAACAACAAAACACCTGTTTTCTTAAAACCAAAAACTAGAAAGTTCGCTCAAACATCCAAAAAAACTAAGAACTTTTCGTTATAAAACTCTAACCCAGACTATCAAGACTCGAATGACAAACCAAAAAAAAACTCTAATTACCAAAAAATTCTTACGCCGAATAACGCGCAAAACATTCCAGAAGAATTGTCTTTCTTCTCTGTTCATCAATGCGAATTGATGTAAACGAGAGGCATATAAGAAAAACATTCTTATGGAATGTTTTGCTGTACACACACACTCGATGCGCATTGTTCTCGCTCTCTCCCATTTTCGTTTAGTTATCAACAAAACAAAAAAAACACACAGGAATCCATCCACCACTAACCGCGTTTAGACATCAAAAACCCGGACGCAAAAAACAGAGGAGAATGGAAACACAAAAATTTACAAAAAATGGGGATGTAATCCATAAAATGAAATTTGTATTGTTGACGACAACACAGTCTTAACAATGTATTGGAGGGCATCATTCCATCTAGAGTTTCAGGATTCCCCGACACGGGTAGTGAACTGGGTTCAAAGGTGGACACTCTGACTAGGGCTAGAAATACGTCTATGACGGTAGCCTGCCCTTTAACAAAGCTGATAAGGAAGTAATAGCATGTGTGGTGAGTAGTATACAAAAGGGAATTAAGGAAGGGAGGCGCTTCTGTGATAGAATGAAAAGGGTCTCGAAAACCTCGCGCTTAATTCTCTCTACCAATCCAGCTGTTCCAGACTATCTGTTAAAACCGAATGGCGAATGGATAATTTCTAGTGAGGAGACTCTTGATCTCTTGATGGAAACTCACTTCCCGGGAAGCGAGGATGTGTCTATTGCGGAGCTTTTGGATGACTGTGGATCTAGGGATGACTGCAGTGTCCAACTATTGTATACAGAGCATATTCTGAACACGCAGAGAATAATATGGGCTAGTAAAGGGTTCAAGCCTTTTAAGTCAGCTGGCCCGGATGGGATGTATCAGCAGAAATTCAGAAGAACTCGGAGGTCTTGCTTCCCTGGCTGGAAGTTATCTTCAAAGGGTGTCTGAAGCTGGGGTGCACCTCCAAGAAATGGAGGGAGGCTAAGGGATCTTCATCCCAATGGCGGGAAGAAGCTCACAAAGCAACCCTAAGGGATTTAGACCAATGTTTTTGGCATCTTTTCTGCTGAAAATCATCCATCCTGGATGTCTATGTATATTCGTTCAGAAATTCTCAGTCTCAACATGCGTACCATAAGGGTAAGTTCGTGGATATACGGCATTACATACTTTGGTTCGGGGAGTTGAAAAGTCACTGGATTTTCAGGAATTCCCGTTGGTGGCGTTTCTCGATATCGAGGGCGCGTTCAATAACGTGAAGTTGGAAGCAATTATGGAAGGATTGATGCCTTTTTAGATCGAAGACCCAGTAACCAGGCTAATTATTCATTTGCTAGGTAGCAGAAGGGTCATAGCGGGGATGGGGGAGCTTACATCAGAAGACGGGTTGTTCGGGGAACTCCTCAGGGACACCTCCCTCTCCCCTTCTCTGGAATGTAGTAATAAATGGACTACTATTGGAACTGGAGGGGGAAGGAATAGGTGTGGTTGCTTATGCCGATGAACAATCAGGGGCGTGATGCAAAATGTGTTATCAATAACTGCGGGGTGGGCCGGCAGATTTGGATTGGGGATGAACCCATCTAAAACAGAACTGGTTCTTTTTTTTGTTCTAAACCAACGTTTGCTGGCAGGCTTATTTTCTCATTCTTCTCGTTTCTGCAGTGTGACAGAAATTTAGTGATGAAACCAGGCCACTGTATATATTGTATACTTTCACAGTCACTAACTCCACTAGTTTATTTTTCACGGAGGTTGTAGTAGATGTAAACATGCTGTCTTCGCATATAAACTTGAAAGTTTATAGAAGCGTCGTTGTGGCAGATAATTGTGGAACGATTCTGGCTCTAACTGGCAACCCTCGGAACCGAACCAGCTTTGTGTACATCACGAATTTTTATGTTGGCTTATATCTGGTCCATATTTGCACTTGCAACACCAGATTTAACAACCGATTGCTTCATGGCTGATGTCTTAAGAAGATAAAAGTGATATATTCGGGAGAATTTAAAATTTGTCAATAATAACGATTATATTTTATGTAAGAAAAATTAATTTACAAAAAACTTCTTCATAATAATATCATATTTTTACAAAAAGTGAGATCGTAGAAAAAATGTCGTATGTAACGCGGGAGTAAACGTCGATTATTTTTACTCTTGGCCTTCGGCCTCAGGTGATAATTTCTTGATTCAAGCTATAATCTCCTATTTTACTCCATTGATACATAATCCTGTATTATTTACTAATAATAGTCAACGCTAAAGTATCCATCATGCTCAGAACAACCATGACCACCATAATGACCACAAAAATATTCTTGGTCAATATAGCCGCAACGGTTTGTATTACAACTATAGCTATAGCATGCCAGCGAACAATGGTATTCACCATAAATACATCCAGAACAATCTGCAAATAACAAGTTACATCATCAGGGTGGCGGCAATGCTTAAAACATATCAAAATTCACTTACCCATAGTCGACCCATAATCGTAATCCATTTGATATTGTACGATGTGCGATCGCGGTGGCGGTATCACTAAAGTTGGTGGATGGTATTCGATGTGTCGCGGACGCAAATAAATGGAATCGCGGTAGCAAAAGTGACCGCATCGTCTATAATTACTGTGATAGCAATACCAGCTACCATCGTAACGGCATTTGCACAACTTTGGTGAATAAACAGTGCAACACTTAGTTTTTGGTCGGATCCGTGGCCTAGTAGGAACTTTTGTCGTCGCTGTAGTTTGAGTTTTTGTTTTTCTTGTGTTTTTGTGCTCAATTCGGGTCACATTCATTCCAACTTTTACTATGTTCGTGTTATTCACATAAACCGGATTATGAACATTGTTATGTGTTTGGATAATATTGTTCATCTTAAGTTCAACCTCAGGTCTGTCAAATTCTGTATAATCTGGTACTTTCGGGGTAGTTGTTGATTTAGTTGTCGGTTCAATTTCTCTTTCCGTTGTGGATTTTAAATTTCCAAATGGTGTCTCCGGTGTTGTAGTTGTTGTTGTAGTTGTTACTGTGGGCTGTTCTGTTGTAGTTGTAATATCCTGATGATTCCAATAAAAGCATGGTATTTGATGATAACAATACTGTATATGTTGACATGATGAATAGTAACATGGGCATATTGTAGGTTGGCACACGGTATGATAATTATAAAACGTATTGTAATATGTTGGTCCACTTAAGTATTGATGTTGAAATGGAGCATAGGTGATGGCGCAATTTTGATTTAACAATCCACAATGACTTTGCTGGACACACATATGGTATTGAGTATTAAAAACGAAATTAGTTGGACAATTCACTAAATAAGCACTTTGGGTACATGTCACGAATGCCGAAACGGCTAAAAATATCGCCGTTATCATAAAAGTCATTTTGTAGCACTGCACATTAACAAATTTTTTATTTTAGAAAGTATATTCTTGAACTTTAGATCTAGACTAATCTTTGCAACACTGAATATGCAATTTTATACAAATAACGCCAAATATTTGTTTTTTTATTTTCTTGATAACAGATTTAACGCAGATTTTATCACATGCAATTTTTGTTATGTAATCATAAATATAAGGTGCCAGATGCCACGCATATGATCTCATTTTATGCCTCAAATATTCAACCTACGTAAGTAAATGAAATATTGTGATTTACACATTTACTTACTACTCTGTTTTGGCCTTGCGTACATGAGTATTTGAAAAATTTTGAATTATCGTTCGACATTACTCTTAGATCATCAAATCGTTCGTTAAATTTTTGATCCAATTGGACGGTATAGAAAGATAATTTTCAGATGTAGAAAATAACAATAAATTGTGGCTCGGTAATGCAAAACTATGCAAATTATAGTAGAAGTAGAGCTAGTCATACGAACGTGTTGTGATGTAAGAAAATACGTACAAAAGTATTTTTGGGTATAATATCAAAGGGCCGAATGTCGAAGGGACGAATTTCAAAGGTCCGAATGTCGAAGGGCCGAATGTGTGTGTCTCTCTCTCTCTGGCACTATATTCCATCAAGGAATTTGGCCGCCTCAAATGAAGTTTCATAATCATATTTTTATTTCGGATAATGAATGATTAATTCATTGATCCCAAACCAGCCGTGAAATTTTTTCCTTGTCACCACCGGGAATCGAACCCGGGACCTCCGGTCGCTGGAGCAAGCATGCTGACCACTTTGCCACCGGGATGGCAGAATGTCTCGAAGGGCCGACATTTTATTTTATATTTTTTTTTTGTTTTTAGAAATATATTTTTACAAAATTTTCCTTCACCAAAATGTATCGCTGATTGGATACGTGGAATTTCATGAATATCCAATGATGAAAAATAGTAAAATACATAAGAAATTCATTTATGTTTAATAAAAAAAATGTACAAAATATTCCATAAAACATTTTTGTAAATTTTTTTGTAAAATATTCCATAAAACACCCGTGGCGAGCTGCAGCTATCGGGGTGGTCACAGTTGGTGGATAGTGAACGACCTATCGATAGGTAGGTTAGCGGTGAATTAAATAAGCCGTCCCCAGCCGCAGCTCTGCTGGGAGGAGAGTCTCAGAGAGCGTGGGAGTGGTTAACCTCTGTTCACCAAATTCTGAGTGCCTAGGATACCCAGTAGGGAAAGGCGAACTGATGGTGCCATAAAACCATGTTACGACTGTGTGGTCGCAACCACGATTTTATGTTTTGTATTTCCCTCTTGGTAGTGTCTCTACTTTCAATGATTGCTCAATATTGATATTTTATATTCACCTCGGTTGTTGTCTTCGCTTTCGTAGTTGTTTGTTAATTGTGCGCTGAACGCACTCGCGACGTTTTGTTTTGTACCTCATCGTGAGGTGGCGCAGGGGTGAGAAGAATGACGAGAGAGTGAGACCAATGCGCATCGAGTGTGTGTGTAAAGCAAAACATTCCATAAGAATGTTTTTCTTATATGCCTCTCGCTCTCGTTTATATCAATGCGAATTGATGTAAACGAGAAACAGAGAAGAAAGACAATTCTTCTGGAATGTTTTGCGTGTTATTCGGCGTGAGAGATTTTTTTTGATTATTCATTCGAGTTTTGATTTTTATATTGAAAAGTTTAGTTTGATTTTTGGAAGAATTTATTTAGTTTTTTTAAATAGTTTTTTTGTTTTAAATATGGCGAGCAATGCCAAGGGTTTCTTGAAGATATGTTCAATAAATTAAACCAAAAATTTAGAAAAGCACGTTTTGTAAATTAAATTCGACTAATAATAACAGTTTAAGATTATAATTATAAAGAATTTGTTGTTTTGAATAATAATAAAAGTGATCTAAGTTTTGTACTTCGATTTTTTTTTTGGTTTGACGGGGGGATATCCGAATTTCGTTACATGTTGCTGTTTACGCATATTGAGATTTACAATAATCTGAAAGCAACAAAGTAAAAGCAAATTTAGGAGGTGTTCATACCAGCGGCGGGTTAGTACTGGATTTTAACAAATAAGGGCGGCCAACCGACCAATTCCGCTCGCCATTTCTTTTCTTTGCGGATAGTGTGATCTAATTATACGGGTACCGATTTAATAACGGATACCAAAATTAACAACGGGTACCGAATTTATCTACGGGTAGAATTTATCAACTGGTACCGATTTCTGATTTGTCAACCGGTACAATAATATCCAAGTTCTATTATTTGTTGGAATAAACCGGCGGTAGGGCCGAATCGGGGGAAAGACACGTCGACGGATTCAGCGGCCAGTCGAGGCCAAAGATTTTCGGCGGTACCACGCCCAACGTAACGGGTTGCCAACCGGCACCTCGTCATTTTCTTTGGTATCGGGGAGAGGCCCCGCAACGCCCAATTTATTTTTGGCGGCCAGGCGAGGCGGCCAGGCCCGGGGCGGCGACCCTGTGGCGTGACGGCCGCGCAAGGCCGCAACAGCTTACATTTTTTATATTAAGGTACAATTTATTTCATTTTATTTTATTTTTTGATTATTTTTTTTATATATTTTCAATTTTTTGATTTTTAAATTTTATTTTGTAATCGAGCGCCGGATAACGGTCGTAAGTCGCGCGCTCGGTGTACATTGTTCTCCCTCTCTCTCTCGTTTTTCTCGTTCTCGTTTCTCTCTATTGTTCTCTCCCTTTCTCTTTTCTTTTACTCGTGGGAAGGTGGGTTTCTTTATATTATTTTTGTTGTGTTTAAATAAAAAAAATATTAAATAAAATGAATTATTAAAATTTCTCGGTTGGCTGTGATGAGGGGGGAATTCCCATCCTGTGTCGGCGTAGGGTAAGCGGTCCCTTGGTACCCGCATCCGGATTCGAAACCGGTAGTTACCACCGTGTGAGTTCGGGCGGATGCGCGCACCTGGGCACCTCTACCATTATGATTATTTTATTTTTTTTTTATTTTTAAATTTTCTGCGGTTCGTTCCTCTAGTTCCGACCGACGAATTTTGGCGGAACTCGGGTATCTTATTATTATTTACGTTTTTTTTCCTTTTTAAATATCTGTATCATCACGGTGTAGGCCAGGAGCCATGCATGCCTCAAACCCCACGACCCTTCGCACTTCTCGCTGAGAACGTAGCCGGCAAAATATCACCGTGGAGGCCTCTGCATGGGCTTAGTGATAACTGCAGGTTGGCAGTAGCCAGCCTGTAACAACCATCGACCACAACCACGGTGAACTGAGCATCACAACCCTGTAAACGGTAATCCTATGAATGAAGTGGGTCCCATTTGTTTGGGATATCCACATGAATGGGTGAATGGAGGAGTGAATATGAAAGGAGGGCGAGGGCGCGGGGGTGGAGTGCTCGGTAAGCCAATGGGCTGGATTAAGGTGTTACGCGACCCGTGTTGATGATCGGTTAGTCTGAGGGCCTATTTAACAAATCTCAGTCGTGAACGGAGCCCTCTGGATACCTGGCGACCTCCAGTTGTATTTAGCCTTGCTTGCGTACACGGATCTCTGCGCAGGTTGACCTATATTTCTCCGATGCTCGTGGGAAAAACATGGAAAAACAACAAAATAAAATTAAAGGGGCCGGCACCCTTCAAAAACCGAAAGAAGGTAGCAACCCTAACCGTGAAGGTGGGGCTTCATCATCAGGGGCAAGGTTAAGCGACACTTTGGCATCGAAGCCAGGTGGAAGCGGAACCGCTAAAGGAAATAAGGGGAGATTGATTGAGATCCCTCAGTCGAAGCGTCGATACAGGGAGAGACGGTCGGCGTACAGAATTTTAGAGAAACTGGCTTCGACCCTTGAGGGGCAGCTTACAGTAGAACAACGAGGATCTGTGGCATGTGCTAAAAAAAATGTCGGCTGTGACAGCTCGGAAAGGGCTCTTGTGTCTAAAAGACAGAGGTCCCGGGAAGAGCTGGAAGCGGGCGAGAGTAATCGAGCCTAGGTTCATGTAGAAAAGACGTCGGATGCTCCTAGGGATCACAAACTGAAGCTATTCAGTGAGATCCTAAAGGAGCACGTGTTGGTGCTAGCCGTCATTGACAGAAGTCAGGAAGATGGGAGCATCACGTCAGAGAAATGGAGAGTAGTGTCTAATGCACTAAACTCCATTTTTCTGCGGATCCTGAGAGAAAATCCGGGATCCCCCCCGCCCTGCAGAGATGCGGGATGGTACCAGGGGCGCGTGAAGTTGACTGCGTGTTCGGATCAGAGATCGGTCGACCTTTACAAAAGGGCAGTGGCCGAAGTAGGCGAGGTGTGGCCGGGCGCGAGGCTTGAGGCAGTTTGCAGGGAGAAAATCCCGAGCAGGCCGAGGGCACGTGTTTGGCTGCCAACCGAGCCAGATAAAGCAGAAGAGATCATTTAGGCTAGCAATCCCGATCTTCCAACGGAAGACTGGAGGATTATAAAGCGAGTGGAAGCTAAGGGTGGCTTTAGATTGGCAATCATGCTGATCAATAAAAAATCCCTGGCTTCCCTTGCAAAATTAAAGGGAGTGATCAACTTCGGGTTCGGTTCGATCACTCTCAAAGTATATAAAAAGGACGAGACCGACGCAACTGCGAAAGAACAGCCTGGGGGTGACAGCGAACGGACGCAGCAGGAGACGGTCAAGCGGGCTGAGGACGGCCAGGAGAGTGATGCTTCGGCTCTGGGGAGCATAGTTAGGGGAGGTAGCCTCCTCTCTCTGGAGCCTGGTGGGGACATCCTGTCAGGCTCTCGACGAGAGGAAGACAGCGTCCGGAACAATGAGGTAGATGGCACTATCCTGATGCAGGGAGTGCAGGAAGAGGTGAGTAATAAACCTACATCACACGAAGGCTACCTTGGCAGCTCTCGTGCTCAGACTGACTAAGTCAGATGAGGATTTAGTGTTAATCCAAGAACCTTGGAAGATCTGTGGCCTCAGAATGAAAGGGTATAAATTACTATACTCAAGCAACTATGAGAAGATCAGATCGTGTATTTTAACGAAAAATAATTTGAATGTTTTTCTTCTTTCACAATTTAGTAGCGGAGACGTTACAGCGGTGAGCGCTGAGGTTGGCTATGAAAAGCTATGGCTAGCTAGCCTCAGCCTATATGGATCGCGGGAAGGAGGTTCCACTGGATAACCTGGGGGAACTGATCCGGGAAGCAGATCAAAGAAGGGTAGGTGTTGTACTCGGATGTGATGTAAATGCGCATCACACAATCTGGGGAAGCACAGACATCAACGAGAGGGGTGAGTCATTTTTTGGTTATTTATTAAATACCAACCTGTTAGTTTGCAATATTGGACGATAACCGACATTTATTGTTAAAAATCGACAGGAGGTTTTAGATGTCCCCTTTGTGTCAGAAACGATCTCTCATATGATCAGAGGGTGGAGGGTGGCGAAAGAGCACTCATTCTCTGACCATCGATATGTAATTTATAACCTCGAAACCTGTTACCCGGAAATACTTCAGGAATCCCAGCAGGACAAACTGGAACAAATATGGAGAGGTGTTGAAGGAACTACTGCCGCTGGAGGTTCCTGGGCTTCCGGCGACAGTAGAGGAATTAGATGGCATGGTTGATATTGTCACAAAGGCATGCAATCTTTCATTTAATGCTGCGTGCCCCCTAATAAAGCCTAGGGGCAGGCAGAAACCGATATGGTGGACCAAGGAGTTGGGAACATATCGGAGTGTGTGTAGGAGAGCTTTTAATAAAGCTAAGAACACAAGGGAGGTTCGGGATTGGGACTCCTATAAGGAGGACCTCAGAAAGTACAAAAAAGAGTTGAGGAAGGCACAAAGGGGGTCTTGGAGACTCTTCTGTTGTAGAATGAAGGAGGTCTCTGAGACTCCTCGCCTTAGGAAAATTCTAGCTACTAACCCAACCAGTCCTAGCTATTTAATTAGACCAGACGGGTCATGGACAACTTCAAGTGCGGAATCATTGGAGCTCCTCATCGAGACCCATTTTCCGGGAAGCTTTGAAGACTCGACAGAGCCTGGAGCTAATCGAGTAACACCTTCAATAGAGATGGAGGGCATCGCGGATAAGGAGCGAATCCGTTGGGCGCTGAACGGATTTAAACCTTATAAATCGGCGAGCCCGGATCGGATTCTACCAGCAGAGATCCAGAGGAACTCAGCAGTCATCCTCCCCTGGCTGGAAGGTATCTTCATGGGATGTCTGAAACTGTTCTATATACCTAAAAAATGGACGGAGGTCAGAGTGGTCTTTATCCCGAAATCGGGAAAAAGCTCGCATGCCTATCCAAAGGATCTGAGACCTATAACTCTATCATATTTTCTGCTGAAAACATTGGAAAGGTTGATAGACGTACTTATTCGAACAAAAGTTGAGCCAAGGAATTGGGCAATGTCGCAGCATGCGTACTGTAAGGGAAAGTCGGTGGACACAGCTCTACACGATCTAGTACGCATGATTGAGAAGTCAATTTACTCGCAAGAGTTCTGTATGGTAGCATTTCTCGACATTGAGGGTGCCTTTAATAATGTTAAAACGGAGGCGATCATGGAAGGATTGCTATTTTTGAACGTGGACTACCTCATATGTAGGTTGATAAATCAGATGCTGGTAAGCAGGATTATTACCTCGAAACTGGGGGAGGCCACCATTAGAAGGCGGGTGTGATGAATGGATTGCTCTTGGAACTGGAGGGAGAGGGGATAGGGGTTGTAGCGTATGCGGATGATGTAGCAATAGCTGTCTCAGGCAAATATCTGGATACAATTAGGGATGTTATGCCGAACGCACTCCTGATCGTTACGAAATGGGCCAGCAAATGTGGATTAGGGATTAACCCCTCCAAGACAGAGCTGGTACTATTTACTAAGAAATATAAAATTCCGGTAGTTAGTCCTCCTACCGTGAACGGCATTAGACTGGCTTTTGCTGACAGAGCGAGATTTCTGGGCATAATCTTGGACAGTAAGCTAAGCTGGAAGCCTAACATTGTAGAAAGGGTGAATAAGGCTAATGTAGCCATTTACTCGTGTAAGAATGCCATAGGGAAGAGATGGGGTCTAAAACCAGAGCTGGTACACTGGCTCTATACCGCTGTGGTATGAGAAGTACATAGGTCGTGTAGTTTACGCTCTTGAGCTCAACGCGTGAAGAAGTCAACGCGTGACAAAATATAAAATTTTGTATAAAAAGAAGAAGAGTCCAGTGATGGCAGAAATTTTAAATGGATCGGTTTTTTTTAAATATTGAAAACGGAACAAAATATGATAAACGACCATTCTACGTATAGGGGAGCAATTGACAATTTGGAATCAACATATTATCCCGGAAGCAATGTACCAATAGATAACGTAATCAGAACCCTTTGAACCCTTTTAATAAGTATTTATTTATTTAAATGTAAACGATACTCTTTGACATCCTGTAACAAATCATTCCGTTCATCCTCTGGCAAATTAATAAATCGTTCAAAATTCGTATGGAAATAAATGCCATTCAATTGATTGCGTACCTAAAATAAAACAGACCAATATAATTAAAACAAACTGAGTTCTTTAAAAATAAGGAAACGTACCACCCATTCGGATAATCCCACTGTGTTCATTGACATTGCCATGAATTGATAAAATTTATCGTACAAAAATACCAATGAAAATGGATACTCGCTGATTGTGTCTGGATGTGAAAGTGAGTTTATTGCCTGCGGATTCATGTGATATTCGTGTAGGCAGTACAAGAAGAAATCGGCCTCTTCGCTCGATATAAATAGAATCTGAAAATGAATAAAGAATTACAAAATGGTGTGAAGATCTGAGCGTAAATGTGGCCACACCTCCACCAAATAATTCAAAACTAGAGCAGCGCAGAAATACGATTTTGGTATATTTTCGATGGATTTGTAGTTTAACTGATCGGAGACTATCCAACAGAGTAGTTTTAGTTTAGTTTTTAACAGATCTTTATTCTTATGCTTGTTATAAAGGTCTATTAATGAAGGCACCTCCACTAAAATTAATTATTATTATTTTTATGTAAATCGTATGCAATGTTTGCCTTTTGTGTTTTACTTACTCGGTGGATATACAGGCTGGACAGTTTGTTCAGTGTAAGTGGTATCGATACATATTACATTTATGGGCTGTCTTGGTACTTTGTGTTGCAAAACCACACCCATTTGGCGACGATGAATTATCAATGCCCACTTCATAAAAGATGTATATGACTTTTTATGCCAATATAACGATTGCACTGCCATATGTAATTCATTAAGATATTCGTACACATACGAATTATGTATATGTTTAGCGACGATTGATTCTTCATTGTCCTGAAATTCGTCTTCATTTTTAATATTTGCAAAAAACCGTAAAGCTTCTTCTGCAATTTGAGCGTTTTGGTCTATATTATCCGGACTTAAGGCGGAAGCAATTTCAACTGGGATTATCAAACCTGGCTTGCGGAACTTCTCTCTTATAAAATTAGCTACGTTTTCAAAACGAAGTTTGAAATCACCAAGTGTACAAAGAAACTGATAGCCTAAATTACCCTTAAAATTATTTCCGGTTAATACACCAAATACTTGGAGTTCGTATTCTGATAATGCCAACGCATTTTGTAACTCAAACTTATTAATTTGCATTATCTGAAATGTTTTCGGATTAAAATCGGCTAGATCCCAAAAATTCCATCGTCCATTTGCTCCTTTATTGTCGATTAGTGAGAACTCAAAATCTGCTGACATGATTGCAACAACCCGGTTACATTTTGCATACAGTGCAATATCTCGTTCACACTCATTGTAATATGATTTATGGAGGTTCCCATACTTTTCAGCTAACATTAGAGCCGCCATCAAATAGCTACCATTATTATATATTGGTTGGCCTAAACTTTGAAGGATTGCCTCAGGATTCTTTTCTCTTTTGAATATATCAACAATAGCATTTCGAATGTATTTTAATGAATTATGGAATCGCTTGTTAAGTAATTCGGGATTTCTTTCAAACTTTGAAGAACCACCATAGAACAGTTCTAGCTGTACGCCCATATTTACAAAGCGTTGTAGCACTAATTCGATCAAGTTTAATGAATTTTCTTGATTACCAAAAAGGATATCCAATTGGCCTTGTTTAGTGTTGCACAATAAACGATAGAAACCAGGAAAATCGATTGCAATTAAGGGCGTAGCACCAGGATTAGCACTAAAACGAAATGTTTCTGGCATAATCTAAGTCACATTTTTATAATTCTTAAATAAACACTTACCATTTCCATTCTTCAAGTTTTTGTTCAATTGCGACCATTTCCTGGCCATTTTGAACATTCTGCCTTATAAACGTTTTTAAACCTCGCACCATTTCACAGTATATTTGATATTGAAATAATGGCAAAGCACAAATTGCAATAAATGTTTTATCATGTAATATACAATTTTGAAATGATAACAGTACTAAGAAAGTTGTAAATCGTTGTTATCTATGGACTGCGCGACCACTATAAAACCAATCACTTTGGTCAATCCCCGAAGTTATTTTAAAAATTCTCTATATTTAATTTTCTTGTTATCATCATTTAATGCCTATCATCGATCGAATGGCGCACAAACAGTTAACATGATAGCTATCAGAATTTCAATTGATTGTTAGAATTTTTTTTTAATATTTCACAATTTTAATTTTTATCAGTTCATTGATTTAGACATCGCTCATGCCAGTTTCTCCTTGTTGAGGCAAATTGTTTTTTATTTCAGTGTTGCATTCAGTGCTGCATTCAGTTCTAAAGCTATTTTCTATGTGAGCAGTACATCTGAATGTACGTGCATCGAAACAAGAATATTATACATTTATCATATAGGGACAGAAGAGGTGAAACTATGACTAAGCGTAGGTGTGCGGCTATGGCTGTAAGCTGTATCTATATCTCCATCTTATGCAGGACTACTCGACTTTTCGCCCAAAGTTTCCTTCATACCATCGTGCCTTGCTGCTGTTGGTGGCATGCAATGGTACCCTCCTCTCTTTGTTGTCGCTGGATCGTCAGTTGATTCTTCTTGTAATCAGACCGCCTTGAATGCAAGCAAAGTTTAAATACATTTATATCATTTTGCTATGCCGTAGTGTTTTTTGCGCTACACTATTGCGCTATATCTTCAATATGAAAATAAATTAATCTGTGGTCACTGCCAATGTTGTTAAAACAGTGCTCTATTCCAAATCTAGCCAACCCTTATTTTCTCTGCTTCGGCCGCATATATCTGAGATCTCGTTTTAACGATTCAATGACATTCGCTTGCTCTCTCGGACAATCGAGTTTTAAAGACAAAATTTTTTTTCCGTGCATTACGAGTTCCCCCGTATCTTGCGTATTCAGTCATAGGGTTATTTCTATTCTCTATGCCTCATAATCCACTGGCAAGCGTTTGTACTTCATTTGAGTATTCATTTGAGTGACCAAGCTCGATAGATGTAACCTTTTGTCTTGTTTTTTTTTTATTGCTGTGAAGCGAATCCAAAGGCACTATTCTGGTTTACCTTGGGAATGGGGAATCTGAAAACACATTTTCATAGCATTTTTGTCTGAGTTGTATATTTTTAGGGGCATTTTAAAGAGAATCTATGCCATCTGAAGACAACACGCATCATGGGCGCGAATTTGTATGCTCGCCACGTCTGTAAAAGTGGCCATCATTTATTGCTGTATAAGATAGCAGAATTTTGACAGCGGAAAATAAGAGATTACGCTACTCGCCGCAATTGGCAGCACTAGCTATAAAGAGAATTTATTTTATAATGTAATTACCAGCCGAAATTTTTTATTCATTATGTGTATATTTTTTCACTAAATAAAACATCTCAGCGGAATAAAATATTAGAAGTGATCCTTAAAATGGCAAATTGATTGATCTCCGAAGTAAAGGAACTCGGTTTATGAAATGTTGAAATTTAACAATATTCCGTCTTTCCGGCATTTCTTCCACTAGTAACCAATGATTTCGGTTGTTTTTCTAATAGTTTACGCTATACTAAGACTATATGGAAAATTTGGGGAAAATTCATGGACTAGAATTTTCACTAGAATTTTTTCATTTTCTTCGGCCATATAAATTATTTTTAGTTTTTGGCCAATATCTCAAAAACTTCTACTAGTAACCAATACTTTCGGTTGTTTTTCTAATAGCTTAGGTCATACTGAGACTATATGGTAAATTTGGGGAAAATTCATTTACTAGAATTTTCACTAAAATTTTATGATTTTCTGCGGCCATATAAGTTAGTTTTTGAGATAATGGCCAAAAACTGAAAATAACTTATATGGCCGCAGAAAATCAAAAAACTCTTGTGAACATTCTAGTACACGAGTTTTCCACAAATTTTCCATATAGTCTCAATATGACCTGAGCTATTAGAAAATCAACTGAAAGTATTGGTTACTAGTGGAAGTTTTTGAGATATTGGCCAAAAACTGAAAATAACTTATATGGCCGCAGAAAATCAAAAAATTCTTGTGAAAATTCTAGTTAATGAATTTTCCACAAATTTTCCATATAGCCTCTGTACGACCTCAGCTATTAGAAAGTTAACCGAAACTATTGGTTACTAGTAGAAGTTTTTGAGATTGGCCATAAACTGAAAATAACTTTTATGGACGCAGAAAATCAAAAAATTCTAGTCCATGAATTTTCCCCAAATTTTCCCCAAATTTTCCATATAGTCTCAGTATGACCTAACCTATTAGAAAAACAACCGAAACTATTGGTTATTAGTAGAAGTTTTTGAGATATTGGCCAAAAACTGAAAATAACTTATATGGCCGCAGAAAATCCAAAAATTCTTGTGAAAATTCTAGTTCATGAATTTTCCACAAATTTTCCATATAGTCTCAGTATACCCTAAGCTATTAGAAAATTAACCGAAACTATTGGTTACTAGTAGAAGTTTTTGAGATTGGCCATAAACTGAAAATAACTTTTATGGACGCAGAAAATCAAAAAATTCTTGTAAAAATTCTAGTCCATGAATTTTCCCCAAACTTTCCATATAGTCTCAGTATGACCTACTCTATTAGAAAAACAACCAAAAATATTGGTTACTAACGGAAGTTTTTGAGATATTGGCCAGAAACTGAAAATAACTTATATGGCCGCAGAAAATCAAAAAATTCTAGTGAAAATTATAGTTCATGAATTTTCCCCAAATTTTCCCCGAATTTTCCATATAGTCTCAGTATGACCTAACCTATTAGAAAAACAACCGAAACTATTGGTTATTAGTAGAAGTTTTTGAGATATTGGCCAAAAACTGAAAATAACTTATATGGCCGCAGAAAATCATAAAATTCTAGTTCATGAATTTTCCCCAAACTTTCCATATAGTCTCAATATGACCTAAGCTAATAGAAAAACAACCGAAAGTATTGGTTACTAGTGGAAGTTTTTGAGATATTGGCCAGAAACTGAAAATAAATTATATGGCCGCAGAAAATCATAAAATTCTAGTCCATGAATTTTCCCCAAATTTTCCATATAGTCTTAGTATGACCTAAGCTATTAGAAAAACAACCGAAAGTATTGGTTACTAGTGGAAGTTTTTGAGATATTGGCCAGAAACTGAAAATAACTTATATGGCCGCAGAAAATCAAAAAATTCTTGTGAAAATTCTAGTTAATGAAATTTCCCCAAATTTTCCATATAGTCTCAGTATGCCCTAAGCTATTAGAAAATTAACCGAAACTATTGGTTACTAGTGGAAGTTTTTGAGATATTGGCCATAAACTGAAAATAACTTTTATGGACGCAGAAAATCAAAAAACTCTAGTGAAAATTCTAGTTCATGAATTTTCCACAAATTTACCATATAGTCTCAGTATGACCTAAGCTATTAGAAAATTAACCGAAACTATTGGTTACTAGTAGAAGTTTTTGAGATATTGGCCAGAAACTGAAAACAATATATATGGACGCAGAAAATCAAAAAATTCTAGTGAAAATTCTAGTTCATGAATTTGCCCCAAAATTTCCATATAGTCTTTGTACGACCTAACCTATTAGAAAAACAACCGAAAGTATTGATTACTAGTGGAAGTTATTGAGATATTGGCCAAAAACTGAAAATAACTTATATGGCCGCAGAAAATCAAAAAATTCTTGTGAAAATTCTAGTTAATGAATTTTCCACAAATTTTCCATATAGCCTCTGTACGACCTGAGCTATTAGAAAATTAACCGAAACTATTGGTTATTAGTGAAAGTTTTTGAGATATTGGCCAGAAACTGAAAATAACTTATATGGCCGCAGAAAATCAAAAAATTCTAGTCCATGAATTTTCTCCAAATTTTCCCCAAATTTACCATATAGTCTCAGTATGACCTAACCTATTAGAAAAACAACCGAAAGTATTGGTTACTGGTGGAAAATTTTGAGATATTGGAAAGAAACTGAAAATAACTTATATGGCCGCAGAAAATCCAAAAATTCTAGTCCATGAATTTTCCACAAATTTACCATATAGTCTCAGTATATGACCTAAGCAATTAGAAAATTAACCGAAACTATTGGTTACTAGTAGAAGTTTTTGAGATATTGGCCAGAAACTGAAAACAATATATATGGACGCAGAAAATCAAAAAATTATAGTGAAAATTCTAGTCCATGAATTTTCCACAAATTTTTCATATAGTCTCTGTACGACCTGAGCTATTAGAAAGTTAACCGAAAGTATTGGTTACTAGTGGAAGTTTATGAGATATTGGCCAGAAACTGAAAATAACTTATATGGCCGCAGAAAATCAAAAAATTCTAGTCCATGAATTTTCCCCAAATTTTCCATATAGTCTTAGTATAGCCTAAACTATTAGAAAAACAACCGAAATCATTGGTTACTAGTGGAAGAAATGTCGGAAAGACGGAATATTGTTAAATTTCAACGTTTCATATACCGAGTTTCTTTACTTCGGAGATCAATCAATTTGCCATTTTAAGGATCATTTCTAATATTTTATTCCGTTTTTTTTAGTGAAAAATATACACTTAATGAATAAAAAATTTCCGCTGCTAATTACATTACAAAATAAATTCTCTTTAGTGATAGTGCTGCCACTTGCGGCGAGTAGCGTAATCTCTTATTTGCCACTGTCAAAATTCCGCTATCTTATACAGCATCATCATTTAGGCGATCTTTTAATGATTTAATGCTTCATTCTAAAGTTCACCTATAATGTGTCTACAGAGAAAATGTGAAATATTATTTGACTTACATAAAGCTCTCGACATTTTTTTTATATTGAAGGTTTGCACCAACGAAATTGGAATCGTTTCGCTAAATATTTCTCCACCACAGAGCCACCGGGCTTTAGCGCCACCAGAAATGTATCGCTGCTTAGGTCACTCACCAATTCTTTGTCGTTAGATTTTGTACGCAAACACAAACGTGCCTTTTCAATGTTCTTTGCCATCTTTCTGATACTATACGTTACTTTCCTCATTATTGTTCACCCAAATTTTTAGAAACAGTTCGATTAGTATCGTTAGCTTTTACTTGCTTCGGCACTAGCAAATTAAAAATGTAATCCGTGCTAATCAGAATATCCATATGAGTCGTCGATTTGTAAAATGGAGGATCAGCCAACAGTAGTTCATTGTAAAAACTATAGGTTCCATCCTAACCAGCTAAGAAATTTCTTAAATCAATATCTGAAATCCATGATTTTGTCCAAAACCAGAATTTCAAGCGGGTTAACGACCTTGATTTAAATGGTGGTATACCAAACTGGATTCAGACCCGCAGTCTGTAGAAAGTAGATCGCAGTTTATGTTATTAGAATTATGCCTTCGCCAATGCTTTGGAGGATTTTTGTGTTGTCCTAGGATATCGAATCGATTCCTCATTCCAATTTTGGTTTATATTATATTTGCACAGTTTATCGCAATCCTTCCAGATATAAACTGTGCCGACGTCCTACCAGTTCAGGTAAACGAAATTGTTGCGTTTAGCGGATTCATCATTTTCATCATATTTCTGATATGTGACACAAATCTTAAAATATCCCAATTTAATAAATGCAAAAAGGTCCGATTTAGTATATTGAGGCGTTCATTCTCAAAAGGAAGGTCAATCTTTGGTCCAATTAAAGTTACGCAAAACCAATATCGGATTCGTATATGAATCTCGAGATAAATTAATTTGTTGGAGGCAGTGATATCGTCGGATTAGCTCCAATCGAGCTAGCTGGCTGGGCCACATTGAAAGGTTCCCACAACAACGATAAGTAAAGTATTCCAACAACAATCATCCGGTATGTGACGTAGAGGAAGATACAGGCTGCGCTGGTACTGGCGCATTATAGGATGTCGAAACTGAAGGGCAAAGGCGAGAATGATTGGTCGATGTGGATGGCAAGATCCTTTCAGTGGATGCAAAAGTTAGAGAGGCTGCAAAGTTAACAAAGGCTATCAACGCGTATAACGTAAAACTTAAAGCACGACTAAAAGCACAATCGAAATTAATTTTGCATATCGGAATTAATTTTGTTTCACAACTATGAGAATCAGATTGAAATTAGTAGAGAAAGGGACGGCTATAGTTGGATGGATTCAAATGAAGGGACCTAAAATTCACACGACACTATGTAATGCACGACAGGCTTTTCAAATTTTTATATTGTAGTATAATTGTATCTGAGATGAGTTTTTTATTTAATTAAAAGTTTAAAAAATTTAATTAAAATTTAATTTAAGTCCATTAAAAATGTTTGCAAATAAGTGAACAAAGGTAGCGACCTGTCAGTGTGACAATGTGTCAAGATTCCAATTGTTCGCGATCATCATAGCGACGTGTCATCCATCTAACGCATTGAAATTTTGGAACAAATACAAGGACGGGATGGCTGACAACATTTTGCATCGAGTTCGCACTGCAACATCGAGAGGTATGCAACGAAGCTTTGATCATGATCGAAGACATGTGCGTGCTTATCTGTGTGAGTGCTATTTGTTGAAATTGGGCATGCTAGTACCAATTCGTTCGATGCACAATGCATTTAATCGTGAATTGCAACGAGAGAAATTGTACGATCGAGATTCAATGAGTCAAATAGTATACGAACGAATGTCCCGCTTGTGAATGTACAGCAAAATAACGTGTACGACACATTGATGAAGGAATTGACCAATAAGGAAGCAGTGGAATATTCTTTCTCGATGCTCTCACTGGAGCAGCTTAAACCTATCTGGTCAGGGATTTTGTACGCTATTCTAATGAGAATTCTCATGAGAATTTGTATGGTTAAAAAATAAGTCACGTTTAACGATAGAATAACAACAGAATCTGTATCTAAAACATAGCGCTGTTTTGGGGTAAATATCGACTCATTTTTTGACCTTGTTATATATTTTACGTTAATATTAAAAACCAAACGATAATTTAAGAGCTATATTGTATTTTTTCGATTTACCTGATTTTTCATACAAAAATCCCACTATTCTGCGAAACCAATCTACCTTGTACATCGTAAACTAATAAAATTTATTATGTAGTGATTCCCCGAAATAATTTTCAAAATTTTCTATGGATCTATTATTAATTTAACTCGAACGAGAAGTGCGCTTTCAAAATACACTCTATATGTTTATTTGTTCAACGAGAGTAATTTAGTGTGAGTAAACTGCAGCAAGGAAACTTTCGAATTTCAAAATGAAACTTTGCATACCGATTATTCCCATTTTAAAGCCGAAAAACGGGGAAAGAAACTTTCAAATTTCGCCTGAAAGGCGAAAAAATAAATAAAACCCAATTTCTAGAAAAAACAAAACTAGCTTAAGCCTAATTTTAAAACACTCCAAAGGCGGCTATACTGACAAAATTTGTGCTTATCACAGAAACATGATTTTCATAAATTTTCATTCATGAATTGAGGAACAACAAATTAGCCCCTAAAAGATACTATAATATACAAACACAACACAGAGGTATTCCGTTGAATAACATTTTTGCATATTTCTGTCAAGCATGTTCATTGCCATCCGAAAAATATAGTGGCTGAATTTGTGCTAATCAATTTGCAATCAGAAGTGCCAAACTTCCTTTGTTTTCTGACATAAAGTGTTCTATTTTATATGAGAAACCCGTTTATTCGACGGTTTATTCAATGGAATTGGGCCAATGCTGGATTAGTACAGATTCATTCACTATATTTTTCGGATGGCAATGAACATGTCTGACAGGAATATGCAAAAATATTATTCAACGGTATACCTCTGTGTTGTGTTTGTTTCATATAGTATATTTTAGGAGTTTATTTTTCCTCAATTCATGAATGAAAATTTATGAAAATCATGTTTCTGTGATAAGCACAAATTTCGTCAGTGTAGCCGCCTTTGGAAAATTTTAAAATTAGGCTTAAATTAGTTTTGGTTTTAATAGAAATTGGGTTTTATTTGTTGCGCCTTTCAGGCGAAATCAGAAATTTTCTTTACCCGTCTTTTCGGCTCCTGGACTAGCACTAATTTGTTCCCGTGAGCACTAATTACGATAAATTGGGCCTAATCGGTATGTAAAGTTTCATTTTGAAATTCGAAAGTTTCCTTGCTGCAGTTTACTCACACGTAATTTTACTCTGCATACTCCCAGTATGCAATTATTCCACTGTGTGGAAAAAATTGCTCAAATGTCGTACAAAACTCCGTACTACAAAATATCAAAGACACAAAAATATTGATTTTGGAGAAAAATAATTGTTTTTCTCTTTCTATTTCGCGATAATATTATTTCGTTTTATAAGTTTCGATTGTATCTTTTATTTTCAGTTTCTTCTGACAAGTCGACGTGCACGATTGCACTACATAATTAGTTTTTTTTTACTTTAAAGTGTTGTGTTTCATTATAATGTTTTTCGATTTGTTAAAGTAAATACTTTTAAATTTAAATATATAATAATAATTATTAACTTATTTAGTGATCGCGATGTGCAAATTTGGACTAAAAAGGTAATAGAGATCTGTTTCACAATGGCGTCGTCGCCAAATACATTTACGTAGTAAATTTTCAATATTTTTTTTCAAGATCTCAATATGCTGGCGGATGCAATACAACGTGGCGGATGCAATACAAAACTCAATTTATGAAATTTAAATATGTGTACACAAATAAAAAATAATGTGAATAAAATATTAATATTTATTTTATTATAAATGGAAAATTTTGTTTTATTTCGGATAAGAATTATTATTTATTCCAATTGGAAAATATATACAAACACGTGCCTTTTGTTTCTGTGATTTTTTCTCTCTTTTTAGTTGGGATTCACGCACCGACACCGGAATTTTTGTGACACTTTTCTTTGGCTGGGAGTACGAATTTCCGCGTGATACACATGGTTCTTTCCATAGAAGCAGTGTGGTTTTAGAACGCGAATTTAAATGGAATTCCGTCGGCATTGCATATTGGGCTGCGGTTTTATTTGGGAACTACGTTTTTTACACCGTGCGTACTCTTCAAATTTTACTCTGAAATGAATGTCACTACAAGAAGTGGTTTGTTTCTTTACTTAATTTATCTAAACATTGCATAATAAATTAATAAACTTATCTTGGAACATTATTATTATTATCTAGCAACAGTAACTTTTCCAAAAATAACCGTCATTGCGGCGTAAAAACAAATAAGCATATCGTTTGACGTAATTTTTCGATCGATAAAATTGAAATTTTTAATATTTTTAAACAAAATTCTACCTTTTCTACGTCATTTCAAGAGGTAAAATATTGGTGTCCGTCACGCCAGCCAGAACCATATCGGAACCAAACAACGATGGCACAAGTAGCACGATGCATTGTGCATCATTGTGCACTATATAATTTGTCAGCCGGAACCTTATAAATCCAGCCATGCTGCGACCATTGTGTAAGCGCCAGAATAAACATTTTGTTTCGACTGGATTTTATGGTTTTTGGATGGCATTATAATTCGGCTGCAAAAACATATAGTGCACAACCCATTGTCTTACTTGTTCCATAGTTAGTTCAGCTGAAGTGTAGCATTCAGCATGCTATGGAGGGTATTGTACTTGAATAAAAAAAAATTAATTTAAACAAATGGAAAGATAAAATTGAAAATTCTAGTAAAATAAAAAAAATAATGTGAAAACCAAAACAAAATACCGTCCATCACATGCTGGCTATAGAATTTGGCCTACTCAGGGACTCAAGCGGTTGTTGCGCGGCTAAGCGTCAGGGAGAGGGGTGGGGTTTCTGAGTTTGGGTAGGCCATGTTTAACCGCTATAAGGTAGGAAGTTAGGAAATGCTAATTACCTATGTATTACCTTGAACACTCACCTAGTTCATCCTCAATTCAAAAAATATTGTTTATCTCATTTTAGTTAAATGATAACACACCAAATTTCCATATAACAGAATAAACAAATAATTTATTAAAAAAAATCGAAATAAAAAGAAAGAAAAATTTACCAAAAAAAATAAGACAAAAATTATCATGTAAATTAATTTGAAATGAAATTTTTTCTTTTTTATTTTTATCTAATCTAGCTAAACCTAAACTAAAACTTAACTACCCACCACCGTTTATCTAATAAAAATCAATACCAAAAAAAATAATCTTAACTACAAAACTACTTTAAATGTGATCGACGGGAACCAAAAAAAATTGAAATTTAAAAGCTTGTAAATTCTTACGGTTTGTTGAATGTTGCATACACGTTGAATGCTGAATGAATCCACAGTTGATCTGCAGTACAAATGTTGATTGAAGACTTTTATTTTTTTATTTTTGTGATTATTGAATATTGAGTGGTTTTTATTAATTACTTAACGTTATACGCCAACACTCATTGATCTTACAAACACTTGATTTGCACCGTACACTTTTACAGATATTATTAGTTCAAATTTATGCAATAAACACAAAAAAAATATTTTTCATTCATGAAATGTTTGCTCGGGCACTTATCACTTAGTATTCACGTATTCATTTTTATATTAACATATTAATTTAAATGTATTATTAATATTAACGTATTAATTAGTCTCATTAATTTTATATTATTATAAAATAATTTAAATTTTAATACCGTCCTTTCTCACTCATACGAAACTGTTAAATCCGCACAAATGGCGTATAAATTTATTTTCCACTCAATAGAAAGCTGTTGTTTTGCACAAATGGCGTATAAATTTTTAAGTGACTTATTTTGTCCACTCAATACAAAACTGTTTTTTTCTTTTGCACAAATGGCATATAAATTTTTAAGTTATTTATTTATTTATCCACTCAGTACAAAACTGAATTTTTGCTTATCTTTAATAAAGTGGATTTTTTTTTGTTATAAAAAACAATGTCTCACTGGACAATTTCACTATTAACTTATCATTTATTTATTTAATTTTCACTCAAATTTTTACAAATTTTAATTTTTTTTTCTTCACTTAAATATAGGTAACTTAAATATAAGTATTAATTTTTTTTTTTAATAAAAGCTTCTTTCTCAAATATTTTTAACGTGATTCCAACCCGAGATTTAATTATAAACTGCCTTAATAAATCCAAAAATTTTCAATCTTTTCCAACAAAAAAAACATCCAACAACAACCAAAATTCGCGCAAAACCCCGTCATCTCAATTTTGGTAAGTCATTTTTAATTTTACTTAACACTGTTCGACCCGTTAACTACCTTATCGACAAATCGATATTATTTCCTCGATCAATTCAATTTCGAATAATTGTTTTTAACTAATCAACATTTAGGGGTGGGACAAAGATTAAATTCGAACTCAACTCTACAAACTCAAATAGCTTGGAACGATACCATTCGGAATCGTTGCAGAAGAGGATACGGTTCCGGCTGGCTTTATTAGATTCCGGATGGATTTATAAGGTTCCGGATGAAAAAACAATTAGTGATCAATGTTGCACAACACTTCGTACTTCTTATGCCGTCGTTGGTTTTTCGGCACTATGGTTCTGGATGAC
Organism: Nephrotoma flavescens; assembly: GCA_932526605.1. NCBI lineage: Eukaryota > Metazoa > Arthropoda > Insecta > Diptera > Tipulidae > Nephrotoma > Nephrotoma flavescens. Next base: position 67,078,627 of record OW052221.1, on the reverse strand, counting down.
TTTAACAGGTTCCAGCTTCATTTATAAGGTTCCACTTGAAACAACAATTAGTGCACAATGATGCACAATACATCGTGATTCTTATGCCGTAGTTGGTTTGACGGTAGTATGGTTCTGGCTGCACAATCCATTGTGGTTCTTGTTTCATAGTTAGGTTGGCTGTATATAAGGTTTCTACCGCAAAATCATATATATAGTGCTGGATTTATAAGGTTCCAGCTGAAAAATTATATAGTACACAATGATGTACAATGCATCATGTTACTTGCGCCATATTTAGTTTGGCTGTAGGTTCCGGATGAAATTGTAAAGTTTTTCCCCCGAAAAATCGTATACTGCTAAATTTATAAGGTTCCGGCTGACTAATATATAGTGCTCAATGATACACAATGCATCGTTCTACTTATGCCAGACTTAGTTTGGCTGTAGAGGGTATGGTTCCAGCTGAATTTGTAAGGTTATTTTCCGAAAAATCGTATATTTATGGATTTATAAGGTTCCGGCTAAAAATATATATGTATAGTGCATAATGATGCACAATGCATCATGCTACTAGTGCCAGACTTAGTTTGGCTATAGAGGGTATGGTTCCGGCTGAATTTGTAAGGTTATTTTCCGTAAAATCCTATATTTCTGGATTTATACGGTTCCGGCTGAAAATTTATATAGTCAACAATGATGACAATGATTTCAATTTGCATATTACATTAAAAGCCTGATTATCCGACATCCAATAAACCGGAACACTCAGTTAACATGAATTTTAATTTTGAGGATTTTTTTGCTTTTCTCTCTTTCATATGCATCTTTTAATTCATTTTGAAATTTGCAATTATTTTATGCACATTTTCATTAATGAAAGCATTCGCTGAACATTTTGGATGGCTTAAATTTTCATATTACAGTAAGAGCCCGATTATCCGGCATCCAGTTAACCGGAATTTTAATTTTTAGGTATAAAATGCAAATTTCAAAATGAATTAAAAAATGCATATGAAAGAGAAAAACGCAAAAAGTTAATAAAAATTAAAATTCCGGTTAACTGAGTGTTCCGGTTAACTGAGTGTTCCGGTTAATTCGATGCCGGGTAATCGGGCTTTCACTGTAGTACATTTTTACGTTTTATTTCGATTTTAAATACACATTTTATATCGTTTTCAAAATGACTAAAAATACACATTTTATGTCATTTTATAAACATACTTAAATCATTTTCAAAATGACTTATGACATGCATTAACGAAGTCAGCTTTTTTTATTTCGTTTTCATTACAGATTTTAAGTCAATTTTAAAATGAAATAAAAACGCTGGTTTTAAGTCCGAAGAAACACCATTTTTAAGTCAGCCTTTTTTGGTGGTCTGCTTTCGTTCCCAACAACGCTTAACCCTATTATAAAGTGTTTGTGGGGCATCACAAATTCCATTGAACAATTCAATCGATGAACTAGGGCCATATGGATTATTGATTTATTTATTATCGCATAGAGAGATTTGGCCGGCTCATTTTACAAGGATTTGGCCAGCTTAATTAGTTTTTATTCGGATTAATGATTGATTAGTCCGGTAGCCATAGCCATAGGTCCCGGATCCGCTTAATGAGCCATACTGGGAATGATTGCCTGATGTTGATGAAGACATTTTAGTCGCATTTTCTTTCCACTTCCACGGTCTCCCCAACCCATATAGAATTGTACAAGTACAAATTTCGCGGTGTTCTCCCTTTTCAAGTTATTATAATCGGGACTCAATGCGGTTGGGTTCGACGAGTTCAATATAAGTATTAAAAGGCCGCCATTAATTTTTTAAATATATTCTACATTTGATTAATTTCCTTAACTTCTATAAATAAATTTTTACCCGTTTCTGTTCAGATTTGCATGTAACGACAACAAACAAGATATGATTTCTCCAAATTATATATTTTTTAGCATTATGTCTTTGGTAATCATATATTTAATAAGTAAAACGTTAATAATAATAATAATAATAATAATATAATTTAAAATTTAATTGTATACTAGTGACATCTATTGATAATTTTCTGCGCTGTACACATCAAATACTCGATGATCATCTTTAAACGAATCCAAATCCTCCTCATCGATTGGGAAACGGTTTGCTCGATGCTTTGAATGCGTTCGCTTTTTAACGAGACTTTTAGTTTTTGGCCGATAATCAACCTCATTATCGAAATCGTTATCATCTTCGGTGCTATCGTAGTCATCATCATTTTCGTAACGATATGGACGTCTATATTGTTCGCGGGGCGGTGGTGCCATGTAAGGCGACATATATGGAGGCGGTGCAGGGTAATACATTGGCGGTGGTGGTGGTGGTGGTGGTGGATAATTATAGTATGGGGCCGATGAACGTCTAACATTTCGTCGACCTGGTTCCTGATGCGTTTCACTGTGTGATCCTGCATATTGATTATTTAAATCCTCGAGCGTACAATTTCGTATAACAATTGAACCATCGGACTCTTCAACTATGCGACATTTTCGCGATTGTATAGCAAAATCACCACTCTCGCCGGAATCGTAATTATCTTCATCGTCGCTCGCATTTACAGTGGAAATATTAAAAACGCGCGCAAAATCATTTTCATCACCATCGAAATATGCAAATTCGTCTTCGTGAAACGCTGGATTAATACGATCATGGCCGAAATATCCATTTTGGTTACTGTAATACCCATCGTCGCATGTACCAGCTATTTCGCATGGGGTTTCATGATAATGTGTTGGCCGTAGAACAGGCCCACGTCGATATAGTGGGCCATGATCGTAGCCATCATCGTAGCAACCATAACACGCACTATTATCAAAACCACCATGATAGTTTTCGTATCCGTAGCCATAGTGATCATAGCAACCATCGCACGAACTTGGCTGAAAGCCGCCACAAACAGTATACGGCCAATAATACGTTGAGTAGCATCTAGGTGGTTGTGGTTGAGGTATGTGTACGGTACGACGATTACATCCAGTGTGCGATGTACATCGCCGTCTGACTTGGGCATGAACAATACGTGACGTACAATTTGGTCCACATATTTTATGGCGATTATGACGACATTTCGGGCCGTTCGTTGTTTTACGGCATGTTTTAGGACGCACGGAAAAACAACACGACCCCTTTTCGTTATAGCCAAGTCCATATTTACCACCGGTCGTTGACGTTTTATTTTGGTAAATATGTATATTGTTAATATTCGTGTTATTGATGTTGGTCGGACTGTCAATAATATTTGTATTGTTAATAATGTTATTTAAATTAATAACCGTTGTGATATTATGCCCAGGCACCAGATTGCTTGTATATTTCTCTGGGGTTGAATTATTATTCGTCGATATAATTATTTGACGTTGGCCAAGTGCTTGGGGTAGATATTCCACGTGATTCTCCGTTATAAGCTCAGCATTTCTATTAACAGGTGCGTTTGGAACAATTTGTTGTTGTTCAATTGGCGCACAGGGCATTGTGTTACAAGGAGTTTGATACGTTTGCTGTTGAGCTGGATAGTAGACAGGTTGCTGAGAATTTATTGTGAAGGGACATTGTGCTTGTCGCTTTATACGTTTAGCTTTCGTCGCCTCGATACATTTCATGTAAGCCGAAAATTCTGTGTGCACGCAATCCTCGATTTCTAATTGAGCACATGGATCTTCGGTGGCGGCTTTCTCTTCTTCACATGTTGCGTGTACAGTTAGAAGCCCAAGTAACAATATTGGTAAGAGCACTCTCATCTGAAATAGATAGACATTGTAAATAAAGTGGATTAGTAAATTTGGGTATATATGAACCACTTTACGTGCACTACATGATAATTTGCCTTTATCGCGCGCTTATGCAATCAAATGATAAATTTTATATGGCACTGGCTTCAATTGCATTGCACATACACTTCAAATATTTGGCGTTTGCGACTTATCAGTAATTACTGTCATTTCTTGGCACAGTTTATCAGTTTTAAACCATATCGATAACGTATTGAGCCTTGATAAAATAACGCACAAAAAAAACATTTTTACATTTCCGATAATGTAGCTTATTCATGAGATAACTGTCGGCCTAGACTGTAATTCATCGATATTCTGATAATAAAGGAACCTATATGCCAAACTTCCAGAAGCATATACATCATGCTTAAAGTTTCAAAACCTAAATTATCGAAACATAGTGATCCACCCAAAGGGCGTAAATATTTCGGTAGCGCTGCGATAAATCAAACTAGTGTATCTACAAGAGAAATCTGTCAGAATTCCAGTGCCACAACGAAACGTAGCTTACAACATCCAGCACTAGAACAATAGAATACTGCCTCCACAACAAACAGATCCGTTTACTAAACGCGAGCATTCCGATCAGAACGTACCATGGAAAAACCAGAAGATTTACCACTTAAGACCAGAAGAAGAAGAAGAGGAACTATAAAATCATATAATTAACGAAAATTCGAATGTGGACATATGAAAAAGGGGGAGTAACTTTGGAGAATGAAAACACCGAGTTAAATTTTATGATGGGCGCCTCTCTACTAGTGCTGCACTTAGAATACAAAATTAGAGATAATAAATTGCTCAAATTCCTCATCGACACCGAAGCAAATAAAAATTTCATTAAATCCGAATTAGCTAAAAACTCAATTCCGACTAACAACCAATTCAACCAATTCTAACAACCAATGACGGAATTAACAAAAAATGGAATTCTTGTAGGAAAGGGAGTCATCACAGGTCAGCAGTCCAGAAATCAGGGACAATCACCTCTCAGAAGGTTTTAAGCAAAAACTCCGGAGAATGCTGTTAAAATTCGAAAAATTATTCGGACTGGTAAGACCTTCCACAAGCTCATATAATTCGCCAATCTGGGTAATGGGAAAAAAGTTAGATTTAACACAGTAACAACATCAGACGCTTAGCCCGTTTCCGGATATTATGAACGCACAGGCAAATCTTGAAAATTCGAAACTATTCACTACAATCGACCTCACCACCGGCAGACAATGATAGACAACGTGATGAAAGAGCTCATCGAGAAAATATGTAATGTCTACATAGACGACGTAATAATATTTAGAGGAAATACAGAGGAGGAACACTTAGACACCTTGTTAAAGTTAGCCGAAAGTTGCCAGCCGAAAGATAATGCAGATAGTGTCTTGACTATTTTTAAACTCTCTTTATACTCTTGCTCCTATCGATTTTTAAATTCCTATAAACTGAAATAATTTCTCCTTCACCCTAATGATGTAACCCGATCCTAAATTCTCCTAAATTCGAGTTCATGACTGATTTTTGATGTATTCAAGACATTATCTGCATTATCTTTCGGCTGGAAACTTTCGGCTAACTTTAACAGTATCACTTAGACCATGTCAGAAAAATATTTTCAAAACTGGGGAAAGAAAATCTGCTGCTAAATCTTAATAAAACAGAGCAATTCAAAAAATAAAAATTCCAGAGAACTTAAAAGATTTAAAATCATTTCTCGAGTTCGCGTCTTACTACATGCTCCTAATAAAAGATTTCGCCAAATCATCCAAACCTCTCACAACTCTCACAAGAGGAGAAAATGCGCAAATCAAAGACAACGCATTTAAAAATGTCAAAATCGACCTTTCAGAGCAAGAGATCCATGCATTTCAACAACTTAATGCCTTATTGTCATCAACAGAAATACTCGCCTTCCCTAAACGGATGAGTCGGACACTGCAATTGGAGCAGTATTATCACAATGCGAACTTAGCAGGTCATCAAACAAAACCGAAGAAAATTATGCCATCAATGAAATGGAGATGTTAGCCATAATCTGGTCGTTAGATTGCATACGGAACTCTACATGGCGCCAAAAAGAGTACAATCGTCATAAATCATCTACTCCTGACATTTTCGTTAAGCATGTTGCGACAAAACTAAAACGATGAAAATTACGACTGCAAGAATATAACTATAGATGGGACGATTCATTGCACGGATCAAGACAACACCAACTTAATACCATATTCATCATCACAGAAACCAAAGACGTCTATGCTTGTGAAGAACCTCACCCAAATTATCAGAGGCATTTCATCCGCATAAATCAGATAAACAAAGATAGACTGACGAAGGTTCTAAAAGAAAGGCTTAGCCCAACTGCAATCAATGCAATCAAAATTTCGCGAGGAACACTTCCAGATGTTACAAGAAATATTCACGGAACATCTTAGCAGATGTAAAATTCGATTAACACAAAGGATTGTAGAAGACATAAAAAAGCGAAGAGAATAAATTTAAAAAATAAGGAGCCAATTTTGGAGAAATATTACTTCCCAAAATATACACAGAACGGCAAAACTTGTCATATCCCAACCTATCCATCAGAGATCATCCACATATAGATATATAATCAATATTAACAAGACAAAATTCATCGCGTGCATAAACAAATTCACCAAATTCACGAGACTTTTCCATATCAATGATAGATCAGCTGTGCATCTAAGAAGCAAAGACATTAAAATTTTGCGCTATTTTGCCGTACGAAGCCTTTTGCCGTATGAAACTTGATCTGGAAAATTTTCCAACGATAACCACCGACAAACCGATTCAAATAAGGCCTTTTCCGGACATAACACTTTAAACGTCAAGTTTTTATGAATTTTTGAACTTTGCACGTGTAGTTCACTTCCCCCCATTTTCCCGGACTCCCAACATGAAACACCTTGTTAAAGTTAGCCGATATTTTCCAGCCGAAAGATAATGCAGATAGTGTCTTGACTATTTTTGAACTCTCTTTATACTCTCGCTCCTATCGATTTTTAAATTCCTACAAACTGAAATAATTTCTCCTTCACCCGAATGATATAACCCGGTCCTAAATTCTCCTAAATTCGAGTTCATGACTTATTTTTGCTGTATTCAAGTTCATTCGAATCTGCATTATCGACATTATTCGGCTGGAGCGAGTCGACTAACTTTAACAGTATACATGAAACTTGATCTGGAAAATTTTCCAGCGATAACCATTGACAAACCAATTCACATAAGATCTTTTCCAGACATAACACTTTAAAATTTAAGTTTTTACGAATTTTTGAACTTTGCACGTGTATTTCACTTCCCCCCATTTTCCCGGACTCCCAACATGAAACTTGATCTGGAAAGTTTTCCAGTCATAACCATTGACAAACCGATTCAAAAAAAATTTTTTCCAGACATCACACTTTAAAATTTAAGTTTTTACAAATTTTTGAACTTTACACGTGTATTTCACTTCCCCACATTTTCCCGGACTCCCAACATGAAACTTGATCTGGAAAATTTTCCAGCGAAAACCACCAACAAACCGATTCAAAAAAGATCTTTTCCAGACATAACACTTTAAAATTTAAGTTTTTACAAATTTTTGAACTTTGCATGTGTATTTCACTTCCCCACATTTTCCCGGACTCCCAACATGAAACTTGATCTGGAAAATTTTCCAGCGAAAACCACCGACAACCCGATTCAAAAAAGATCTTTTCCAGACATAACACTTTAAAATTTAAGTTTTTACAAATTTTTGAACTTTGCACGTGTATTTTACTTCCCCACATTTTCCCGGACTCCCAACATGAAACTTGATCTGGAAAATTTTCCAGCGAAAACCACCGACAAACCGATTCAAAAAAGATCTTTTCCAGACATAACACTTTAAAATTTAAGTTTTTACGAATTTTTGAACTTTGCACGTGTATTTCACTTCCCCACATTTTCCCGGACTCCCAACATGAAACTTGATCTGGAAAATTTTCCAGCGAAAACCACCGACAAACCGATTCAAAAAAGATCTTTTCCAGACATAACACTTTAAAATTTAAGTTTTTACAAATTTTTGAACTTTGCATGTGTATTTCACTTCCCCACATTTTCCCGGACTCCCAACATTAAACTTGATCTGGAAAATTTTCCAGCGAAAACCACCGACAACCCGATTCAAAAAAGATCTTTTCCAGACATAACACTTTAAAATTTAAGTTTTTACGAATTTTTGAACTTTGCACGTGTATTTCACTTCCCCACATTTTCCCGGACTCCCAACATGAAACTTGATCTGAAAAATTTTCCAGCGAAAACCACCGACGAACCGATTCAAAAAAGATCTTTTCCAGACATAACACTTTAAAATTTAAGTTTTTACAAATTTTTGAACTTTGCACGTGTATTTCACTTCCCCACATTTTCCCGGACTCCCAACATGAAACTTGATCTGGAAAATTTTCCAGCGAAAACCACCGACAAACCGATTCAAAAAAGATCTTTTCCAGACATAACACTTTAAAATTTAAGTTTTTACAAATTTTTGAACTTTGCATGTGTATTTCACTTCCCCACATTTTCCCGGACTCCCAACATGAAACTTGATCTGGAAAATTTTCCAGCGAAAACCACCGACAACCCGATTCAAAAAAGATCTTTTCCAGACATAACACTTTAAAATTTAAGTTTTTACGAATTTTTGAACTTTGCACGTGTATTTCACTTCCCCACATTTTCCCGGACTCCCAACATGAAACTTGATCTGAAAAATTTTCCAGCGAAAACCACCGACAAACCGATTCAAAAAAGATCTTTTCCAGACATAACACTTTAAAATTTAAGTTTTTACAAATTTTTGAACTTTGCATGTGTATTTCACTTCCCCACATTTTCCCGGACTCCCAACATTAAACTTGATCTGGAAAATTTTCCAGCGAAAACCACCGACAAACCGATTCAAAAAAGATCTTTTCCAGACATAACACTTTAAAATTTAAGTTTTTACGAATTTTTGAACTTTGCACGTGTATTTCACTTCCCCACATTTTCCCGCACTCCCAACATGAAACTTGATCTGAAAAATTTTCCAGCGAAAACCACCGACGAACCGATTCAAAAAAGATCTTTTCCAGACATAACACTTTAAAATTTAAGTTTTTACAAATTTTTGAACTTTGCACGTGTATTTCACTTCCCCACATTTTCCCGGACTCCCAACATGAAACTTGATCTGAAAAATTTTCCAGCGAAAACCACCGACAAACCGATTCAAAAAAGATCTTTTCCAGACATAACACTTTAAAATTTAAGTTTTTACGAATTTTTGAACTTTGCACGTGTATTTTACTTCCCCACATTTTCCTGGACTCCCAACATGAAACTTGATCTGAAAAATTTTCCAGCGAAAACCACCGACGAACCGATTCAAAAAAGATCTTTTCCAGACATAACACTTTAAAATTTAAGTTTTTACAAATTTTTGAACTTTGCACGTGTATTTCACTTCCCCACATTTTCCCGGACTCCCAACATGAAACTTGATCTGGAAAATTTTCCAGCGATAACCATCGACAAACCAATTCACATAAGATCTTTTCCAGACATAACACTTTGCACGTGTATTTCACTTCCCCCCATTTTCCCGGACTCCGAACATGAAACTTGATCTGGAAAATTTTCCAGCGATAACCATCAACAAACCGATTCAAAAAAGATCTTTTCCAGACATAACACTTTAACACTTTTTACGAATTTTTGAAGTTTTCCCATAAACATTTTCTCATATTATATGCATAAGAAACTTGTAAATTGATATTGGTATTTTAGTTTTATTTGTTGTTTGTTACGAATATATACATATTTTCGGCTGATTTTGTTGGTAAGTTATTTTCGACTGGGATTTCAATTTAATAAGCCTATTAAAGTTAGACGAAAGTTGCCAGCCGAAAGATAATGCAGATAGTGTCTTGACTATTTTTAAACTCTCTTTATACTCTCGCTCCTATCGATTTTTAAATTTCTATAAACTGAAATAATTTCTCCTTCACCCGAATGATGTAACCCGATCCTAAGTTCTCCTAAATTCGAGTCCATGACTGATTTTTGCTGTGTTCAAGACACTATCTGCATTATCTTTCGGCTGGAAACTTTCGGCTAACTTTAACAGTATATTTAATACATATTTTTGTAACTTTCGGCTGTCATAGTCGAGGCACTATCTGCATTATCGATTTTTTCACTTTCGGCTAACTTTAATAGGCTCGGTTTTGTTTAAAAAGAATCCCAATTTTTAGGTTATTTTAAAAATTGAATTTTTAAATTTTGGCATGTGGGAAAATGGGACTCTTAAATGATTTTTTGACAAAATTCAAAAATGAGTTTGCTATAGAGTTCTAGAAAATGATTAATATAATTTGTTTTAAGGAATATTTCGTAATTTTTTTTATCAAATATTAATGAATTTGCTTGATAAAATTTTCCTTCACCAAGATGTATGAAAATCGGTATTTTGAAAACCGGGATTTTGTAAACCGGGATTTTGAAAACCGGCATTTTGAAAACCAGGATTTTGTAGTACACCTATTTTTATTTCTCTAACATTTTTTTTTAATTACATGATTAAATTTACTTATTTTAATAGTTAGAAAAATCGTATAGAAAAATAGTCCGGCCACATTTCATTCATAGCTCTTAGAATCTGTATAGGAGGACGTTTGGAAAATTATTTAAAAAATCCAAACACAGTGATGAAAAGACTTTCGGAATTCAATCTAAAAATACAGTTGGGTTCAACAATTCACAACTGTGAGTTCCTCAAAAGAAACTAAATTCCTGGGACACATAATAACTGGCCACTTGGCAAAAACCAAAAGCAAATTATAAATTGTTTAGGCCTTTCGGGGTAATACAGAAGATTTATAAGAGACAATTCGAAAATTGCTTGGAAGATAATAAGTTTTTATTTTGACAACAAATCAACAAATGCGCCAGATTATGCTCTAGGCGCAGTCCTGTCACAAATTCAAAATAATATCGAAAGACATATCGCTTCTCGAACACTTCATTCAACAGAGGAGAAATATGCTACGATCGAAAAAGAGGCATTAATATATGGGCCGTGAAAAAGTTAATACATTATCCGTACGGTAACAAGTTTAAGCTAATAAAGGACCATAACCCTCTAATATTTATAAAAACATCGGAGAAAAACTCCAAAATTCTCTAAGTTTGAGATTTTAGCTAGAAAATCATGGTCATGACGTAATATACAGAGAATAAAAAGCAAATGTTGTAGCTAGAGAGATGATACCTTCAAACGGAGGGCCCAACAACCGTACATTAACAGGAAACTTTCTAATTATCTTCGAACTGTTCAATATACAGTTTAATCATAAAAGATTTACCTATACGAAATAAAAAACTAAATTCAAGAAATTCATGGTGCGCTCCGCCAATATTAGAGCGACACATAAATTAATAGAAAATCTAAATATCAATCAAGAAAACACCGAAATCCGAAAGAAACTGGAATACGTTTATCTGAGATAATCAAATCATTAAAAATGGATGTGGTCGTTGACAGGAAACTTTTCCGTATCAACAATATGCATCATTAATGATGCAGAAAGCAAATAATAGACCTGCCACAGAGAAACTACACACAGGAAAAACCACAAACCTGTTGGACATATTGAAAGAATTGAAAACAAAATGAAGGGCCGAAGTTTTGTCTTTACCACCGGGAGGAGTTACATTACAGCATATCACATCAAATCACATTCCAACATACCGTTTTCACACTTTTGTGCAATCTAATGCTGATAGATGCAAGACAAGACAAGTAGAAATCTGAGCCATACTGCAATAGTTAATGCTGGTGAAAAATGTCGCGACCATAGTAAATACAAATAGAATAACTAGAACTACTATAGTCAAGTATGCATTTTGTAATCCGTATAAAAAAATTTAGGTTAGTCTTACACCCCTGATTCTGAAGCACAGTCACTGACTGAATAAAAGTCTCAGGTAAGAGTGTTTACTTTTCCAATTATGAACCTTACGTAAGACTTTTTAATTTGTTTTGAGTTTTGTCTTAATTAAGACACTTTTCGTATTCTGCGCATAGTCTTAGTTGGCATGCTGTATAAGATAGCGGAATTTTGACAGCGAAAAATAAGAGATTGCGCTACTCGCCGCAAGTGGCATCACTATCACTAAAGAGATTTTTTTTTTGTTATGTTATTACCAGCGGAAATTTTTCATTCATTATGTATATATTTTTTCACTAAATAAAACATCTCAGCGGAATAAAATATTAAAAGTGATCCTTAAAATGGCAAATTGATTGATCTTCGAAGTAAAGGAACTCGGTATACGAAATGAATGTTGAAATTTAACAATATCCCGTCTTTCCGGCATTTCTTCCATTAGTAACCAATACTTTCGGTTGTTTTTCTAATATTCTTAGGTCATACTGAGACTATATGGACTATATGGATTGGGGAAAATTCATGGACTAGAATTTTCACGAGAACTTTTTGATTTTCTGCTATACTGTGTCTTGAATACAGCAAAAATCAGTCATGAACTCAAATTTAGGAGAGTTTAGGATCGGGTTACATCATTCGGGTGAAGGAGAAATTATTTCAGTTTATAGGAATTTAAAAATCGATAGGAGCGAGAGAATAAAGAGAGTTTAAAAATAGTCAAGACACTATCTGCATTATCTTTCGGCTGGAAACTATCGGCTAACTTTAACAAGGTTTTTCTGCTGCCAAATAAGATATTTTAAGTTTCTGGACAATATCTCAAAAACTTCCACTAGTAACCAATACTTTCGGTTATTTTTCTAATAACTTAGGTCATACTGAGACTGTATGGGAGATTTGGAGAAATTCATGGACTAGAATTTTTTGATTTTATGCGGCCCAATAAGTTTTTTTTTTAAACGTGAAAATTCTAGTCCATGAATAATCCTTAAATTTTACATAAAGTCTCAGTATGACCTCTAAGCTACTAGAAAAATAACCGTAACTATTGGTTACTAGTGGAAGTTTTTGAGATATTGGCCAAAACTGAAAATAACTTATTTGGCAGCAGAAAATCAAAATATTCCAGTGAAAATTCTAGTCTCCCCAAATTTTCCATATAGTCTCACCTAAGAATATTAGAAAAACAACCGAAAGTATTGGTTACTAATGGAAGAAATGCCGGAAATAAGGAATATTGTTAAATTTAATAATTTCATGTACCGAGTTCCTTTACTTCGGAGGTCAATCAATTTGCCATTTTAAGGATCACTTTTAATATTTTATTCCGCTGAGATGTTTTATTTAGTGAAAAAATATATACATAATGAATGAAAAATTTCCGCTGGGAATTACATAACAAAATTAATTCTCTTTAGTGATAGTGATGCCACTTGCGGCGAGTAGCGTAATCTCTTATTTTTAGCTGTCAAAATTCCGCTATCTTATACAGCATTTAGTTGGCAATGGTCTTAAAAAAAAGTCTTGCGTAAGACACACAAATTTGGCCTTAAAGTCTACAGTAAGACCATTTTTCAGTGTGGCATTTTCTACAGTAAGACCATTTTTCATAATCGGGGTGTTACAAATACTTTCGAAGTATAAAGAATTCAAATTAAATAATTTGTATTCCATAAATTCTACCCAAATTTTCTATGTAAACTAAGCATGATCTAAGGTAGCAAGCTAAGCTAAGAAATAATCAAACTCTCTTCAGCCCAAAATCCATTTTAATCGTGTAGAATGTACAAATACCATATTTTCATCTAAAATTTGTTTTTCAATCAAATATCAATCTATAGAAACCAATTTGCATAAGGATTGGTTATGAAATGGCCAAGTTTAGTCTATCATGAACAGATCCTAGAATTTTGTCCTAAACTCACTTTAAAATTGTTGACCAATTCTACTATCCAAATTCATCGTCATTCGTTAAGAAATTTTAGAAACGGAATATTGTTAAATTTCAAGATTCAGAGATCAATAAATTTGTAATTTTAAAAGGATCACTTTTAATATTTTATTCTGCTGGTATGTTTTATTTAGTGAAAAAATAGATGCAAACTGAATAAAAAATTTCCGCTAATTACCAGCGGAATAACAAAATAAATTCTCTTTTGTGATAGTGCTGCCACTTGCGGCGGGTAGCGCAATCCCTAATTTTTCGCTGTCAAATATCAGCTATCTTACATAGCTTCAAAAAACGGCCACAATCGATGAAAATCAAAATAATAATATTTGTTGGCCAACTTATCGGAGGGCCAGATACTTCATACTCGACATTATTTCAAACGGTTTGCGTTATGGAACCGAACTAAATATTGTTAAGAAATTTATTTCATTTACAGGAATTTATTTGATAAAGTTTTAATTTTATCAAATTATCGTTAGATAACAACTTTTTGATTTTATAAAGTAGTGAAGTACACATGTAAACACGGCTAGGTTGACTAAAATCCTAAAGGATTCTTGACTAGACTTCGAGAAAATTTGCGTCTACCAAGTCTAATAGAATAATTCTTTTGAACCATCGAGGCTTTGTTCCGAACTCGCATCATTCCATCTCATTTCAGACGTAATCTATCTAAGTATTTTAAATCACTCTTTAAGGCAAATGATTAGCTCACATCGTTTGGTAATGATATCAGTTAATTTTAAATAAGCACTTGTCATTTTTGATATATTGATACGATGCATTTTCGGTTTATTTTACGTGTTTTACGATTGCAATTTTATCAATCCAAATACATTTTGTATCAATAAAACGAAGATTATTTGCCCCAACGCATCAAGTGATTTTCACAAAATTGTGTGTTTTTTCACCACCACTTACGCTTAACAGTGTTACACCACAATAAATATTTGACCAAATTTTTTCGTTTATTATTTGTGTTAGGCTTTATGATAAGATTACGAGCGGATTTTGTTTTTTGGTATTTAATTAACTCAGCGCAAATATGTAATTTCTTTCGCACTTTACTTTTTTGGTCGTTGACGTCTCGCATCGAACTGGCTTTCACAACTTGAATATAATTCCACAATAACCAAATGAATAAACCGTTCACATGATTTTCGTATAATTCAAACATGTACTGATTAGTCATGAACCTTAATTTAAATTTCATAAATTCACTTTTTTTACTCCATTTTACGCACTTTTTTCGTTGTTGTTACGTGAAAATTAAGTGTTCGCACCGCACCGCACCAATCACAAATTACATTTAATTTTTTATTTTTGGTTTTTGGAATTTTACTCACCGTGATTTTATCACCTCAACTGCTCGATGGGAAGTGACCGCACACCTTCTTGTAACAAGAAATTCTAGGGCACGCACAATTTGTTTGTAAATTTTATTGTTGCGAATATAAAAAAAAAAGTTTATCAAAAAAATGTTGAAATAAGATAAATATTAGAAAATACAGTAACACGTTAATAATGTACACGTTAAAATGCAAATAAATCGGTTTTGGGTTTTGATAGAATAATAATTTGACCAAGATCACAGTGTGATACAACTTTCTTTAAAGAAAATCAGATTAGTGCTGGATTAATTTTTACATTAGTGCTGGTGGAAATATTTGCGATGTTTTAATTTCTTTGTTGAAAAAATCCAGTTCTTGATCACGAACGTCTGATTTTGTATGGCAAGTATAGCGCTTTGCCAGTTGTGCTGATCTAAATATTACTTTTATTTCTTCTTTCAGTAACTCGAGGCGATTAACCATCATTTGTTGGACCACCACACTTGTGCTGTCATCCAAGAGTAGAGTCTTGACAGAGCGTGTAACCGCTAGAAAGTGTATCCGTAAGACGGCGGCTCGGAGAAAAGTCATCAGTTTCCACGGATACTGAAGGGTAGGGAGAAAATAAAATCCCTGCGCGGTATATGCAGCTGGCCCGAAAACTATCCCAAAAAAAAACTTTTGAATAAAATTGTTTGTGTGCTCGTTTAATTTAAAAAAGCCCGAATATTAATAAAATATAACAAAAAATTAGAATCCACCCCTAAATAAATATAGAAAATGTTGCTCTCAAAAATTTGACGGGTGTGAAATTTCTGGGCACTTTTAAATTATTGGACCCTTTTTTTATTTGGACAGAAATTTTGCGAGTGTCCAAAACTAATTTTTTCCAACTTTTTTTTTTACATAAAAAGATTATTGAAAATTACACGAACCTCAGAGATGTGGCTATATAAGTATAAAATATAAAGAGGTCACTCCTAGACAAGAAGTCCTATCTACTTTTCTTCTAGTCATGACCGTCAGGCTAGACCGTCACTTCTCAGAGTAGCTTGTGACTACTCTGGTTGTAGCAGGCATGATTTGGCCATTGACTGAGTGTGGTGTCTTAAATTCTACACAGCAGTTTTGCATGCGTTACTGGTAGCGCGACCTACTTGGTGATCATATGGTTTTTGGGTTTCCTTGCAGCGCCCGAAACTGGGAGTTTTGTTTTTATTTGGACAGCCCTTAAAACAGTAACCATGTTGTGCACAGTGAGAACAGGTCCTTGTGCGTCCCTATTATTCTTTGCAATATGACCATAACGCTGACACCTAAAGCACCTATAGTTGGAGACACAAACTTTCTCTCACAGGGCATCGTAACCAGTCTACCTACGTGTAGTTTTCCACACTTTTCAGTGAGATCTTAGTAAAAAAAAAAATCGATTCAAGCGATTTTGATTTGTTAAGCAGGTTATAACCATGTCGCCATTAAGCTCCAAGCTATAACAGTACAGTAACCGCAGCTCCATTTGCGCCAGCGTTTTTTTGCATAGTGGATCATTATGTTTGATTGACTGAGGCGTATGACTTCCATGATTCTTTTGGTAATCGCTTCTGTTGACAGGGTGAACTAATTATTCCTTGTTGAGATAATTATCCGCTTTTCCTTTGTCTTCGTTCTGAATATGGGACTTAAAAAATTAGCTCAAACGATCAAATTGTTCTTGCTGTGTGGTTAGAAAGCGCGTGCGCGGTGGTCTTTTAGGGAAAAATGATCTTGTGTTTTTCGTTGCGTCATTTTCTGATGACTTAACACCTTGCTGTCTGGAAGACGTTGTACGTTGAATTGACGCGTTGATTTGTGTTAGTAACAGATTGGTTAAGTTCATTTATGCACGGTTGATCAGCTGCGCAGAGATCGATCAACATAATTCCATAGTCATTTCACTCATTTTCAAGGTCATGAAAACGCCGACTATAGTTTTAATGTAACCGCTATTGGCTGAAACTTTGACCTTTCGAGATGGGTTTAAATTCCATCAAAAAATTTTGCTGTCGTAATACATCAGGTGCCAATTGAGTTAGTCCACTTTGACAACCGTATCATTTTCCAGGGAGTTATCAGTAAATACGATGGGCGTACCATACTTACGCTGCCACTGGAGATAGGTTATGGCCCTCCTTTGCCGCTTATGTCGTAAAAACTATGCAGCAGCTAATATTCCTTGGTCCGTCGACTGATATTTTTCTAAAACTCCGATTATATTTTTCTTAGCTCCTGAGGATTGTTGAGCATGTT